>WNWK01007602.1:47500-92351 GCA_009830355.1 Cherax destructor | reverse complement strand
ACGGGGGAAGTGATGTTATTGGAAGAGCTTTGTGCTGTTTAGGTGAGTCTAGCAGTGTATACGTAGAATTACAGGTTGGTTTTTGTATATATTTGTCTGTTCTGGCAATGACAGGAATCTTGTTGTGTTTTGTAATATTTTTATGATAAGGTGATTTTGGTGTAGGGAAGTTACAAGATGCAGTTTTGGCTTAGATGCAGGCTATTATGTACATGGTAATATATGTCATGTTTTGTATTTTGTAGTTTCAATAAAATATAAAAAAAAAAAAAGTATGCCTGTCATCCTGTCTCCTCCCTGTCGCTTAGCACACTCAGCTGCAATGTGATCATATGAGCTACATATACGACAAGTTCTACGTTGACCCACATAAGTGACGAAACCTGCGTTCTAAAGTCAGGCAACACTACGTAGGAAGGTATGGCCCTCCTCAGCGTCATTTTCAAATTGAAAGATCCTCCGGTGTTCCTTCGTAGAAACCGTCGGACCATCTACCCATGACTGCATAATGAATGATTCCATAAACAGGCCCTCTCACATCATGTTCGTCGGCCTCAAACGGTAGGTTACGTATACGAATCCAAGTATATTGTCGTGATACGTCTTTCAATTTAACCTCCACCGACTCGTTGACCTGTAGACGTCTATCCTCAAACGTGTCAACAAGCGTCCATACACCTGTGTTGTCATTAGCTTCACGAAGATTCTCACACTGCCGTTGAGGGCTATGCCGTAAATATCGCCCTTGTCGATACCATACGTGTCTCTAATGATAGCTGGTAACAGGAGAGTTGCGTTATTTGGATAAATAGCCCCACGAACAAGCTCCACACAGACAGTGTTAATGCGCCGTCGATACTGCTGCCATCCTGCTTTGAAAACAAGTAGTTACCACTGCTCCACAAGAGGGCAGACCAGACCACCTGCCACGGCCAAGGCTGGGCAGCGAGTGTTGGAACGTTTAAAACCAAACAGAAGAAGCTTTTGAAAGTTGTTAGACCAATTCTTGTATTGATGGAATTGGTTCTATAACTTCGATCATAAGGAACCTGCACATGGCAATACTTGCACGAACGTTGACCATGTGAAGTTGATTTAATGGAACAAAATAAAACGAAATGTTGAATAAGAGAAAAATAAAAAAATCATGCAACCTCTAAAATATCCTCTCAATAATTTTCACGAGTTTAGAGATTTTGTAAATACTGTACGACTTAATGAAGATCCAATACATTGTAAGGTACAGTGTCTTCACCTTCTACTAGCACTTGTCATTTGTTCGTGGCACAAATGACAAGTTCTAGCGCCTTCTCCTCAATTCCGGAAATTAGTTTCTTCGAGATAACTTTAGAAAGCCTCATCTGATCGGCAACAGAATTTCAACTCTCGTGTATCCTACTTAGAAGAAGTTTGGTATTGTTATTAGACTGTATCAGTACCATTTTTAATCTCGAAGTGGAATAGTATTTTTTTTCATTAATGAACTATTTTTCCCTTGATACTAATGAGGGGCTCTTGATCCGAGGAGCTAGACTTATTGTTCCCTTCTTTGGATCGAATCTGAATGCCTCTTACTCAACATGCTCTATATAACCCTACTGGTTTTACGCTTTCACCTGGTAACAATAAAGCAATTCTGAAGGCCATCAATCTTTATGACTGATTCATCTTTTGAAATGGATGAATTTTTTTTATTTTATTTAGGCTGTACAGGTGCAAATTTTCTTAGATTCTGTGCAATAACTATAACTCCCTCAATGTGCCAATGTTCTTTTAGTCAAGCTGGTTTCTTTGAAACTACTGTTGGATATCTCTTTTTTATCAAAAATAAATCAGTGTTTGTCTTTTTTGAGTTATCTTAGGATAAATCTATTTATTGTATTTTAATAAGCACATAGTATGTGTACCTTAAAGACGAATGTAAGAAAGTTTAAATTAAACTTATTAAAACACATACTTACCTCCTTATTTGATCAAGTCATTCGCTGCCCGACCTTGGTCGTGAGCAGGTGTGCTGGCAAGGGTCTCTGGTGGACAGTGGCCACAACCTTTAGTTTCAATATGGCGGCGACGTACCGGAGGCGGATAAACACTGTGTGTATTGAAGTGCTGGTGGAGCTATCTACCCGTCCAATGCAGAAGTATTATTGCCTGCCATAATTCGGGACGCTTATGGAATACCCACGGAAGATTTATATGGAGTAGCACTAAATGGAGCCTCTAGGGTATTTGTGAAATTTGTGACAAGTGGAGCATATGAACGA
Source organism: Cherax destructor (assembly GCA_009830355.1). Classification (NCBI taxonomy): domain Eukaryota; kingdom Metazoa; phylum Arthropoda; class Malacostraca; order Decapoda; family Parastacidae; genus Cherax; species Cherax destructor. The sequence goes on along the minus strand of WNWK01007602.1, from coordinate 90,087 downwards.
GTGGTTGACGCTTACCAGGACAAGCGAATGGTCGTTCGTGAAGGCTTGGAGGTGAGGTTAAGGGACGTGTCGGCTACGTATGTTTGGATCAGAGTACGTAATTTGCCATTTGAAGCCGATGCTGTTGATGTGAAGAGGGTCTTTCAGGCATATGGAGGATACATGCCGCTAACATCGGGAGGTGGACCCAGGGGCCTATGCTGGTATGCCGGAAGGGTCGGTCAGTCTCAAGATGACATTGAGGAGACCAATACCTTCGTATGTTCTCATGCCAGAATTCCGTACTCAAGTCTATGTTACGTACGTGGGGCAGGTGCGAACGTGTAGGCTATGTGGGCAACCGGGGCATATGGCACTGGCGTGTGATCGACGGGGATACCAACCCAGCGACAACATGGTGCAACGACGCAGGGACAAGGGGAGACGACATTGCAGGATGAGGCTGTACATCAACAGGAGCCAGCAGCGACGGGTGAGCTGATTAGTACTGGCAAGTGGAGTGACGTCGTGGAGGAAGAGGCGGAGGTGGTTGTATCACTGCTACCGGTGACGCAGCCGGATGAGGATCGTGGCTCCCTGGATCGTGAGTGCAGAGGAGGATGACGTATTGGTTGACTTATCTGGACCTCTTTTGGATGATTTACAGAAGATGCTAGATAGCCCGGAGCCGGTGGTAGACGACTATGTGCTGGGTACCTACCGGAGATGGTGGCAACGCCAGGTGAAGTGCTGAATGGGCGTGTAAGTATGGAGGCAGGTGATGGTATGGATGATCAGGTGCAGGTGTGTGTGGTTGAGGCTGAGGTACATAGGGGCGTGTCGGATGTGAGTGGTGAGGAGGCAGGTGAGGTTATGGAGGTAGCGGAGGGATCCCGCAAGAGATCCAGTGGATCAGTGGAGGATGACGTGTTGACGCCAGCTCAGAGAACTGGCAAGAAATTATGGGTGGATGTGGCTAAGGGCGGGAAAGGCGGGGTTAAGGGTAAAGTCACGGGCGGAGGGGAGGGGATAATGGTGGGGAGGACTAGGGGTGAAGCTAGGTGGGTCTAGATTGGTGAAGCATCATGGGAAGCCTCAATGAAACCTTCAAGTGTCTCTGTATGAACGTTAATGGCCTTCGGGCAGAGGTTAAAAGGTTATGGGTGGAAGCAACTTTAAGGAGAGAAGGGATTGACATATGCTTCTTACAGGAACACAATTTTAAGTGTGGTAGGGAATTGTTGCTAAAGGGTTATAATTTATACACGGGGAGTACAGTGAATCTCAAGGGTGGGGTGTTGGTGGGGAAATTTGGAGACCAGCCCTTTTAGTATGAGGTCTTGGGAGGAGGTAGGGGATGGGAGGATTGTGAGGGTTGATGGGGTATGGGAGACATACCTGTTAGTTTTATTGGGGTTTATATGCCTGCTACCAATGTACGGAGTGTGAAGGAAGCTTTTGTGCACGATTTTTTAGTTTATGCTTTAAGGGGCTTACCTGAGGTGGTAATAATAGCAGGTGATTGGAACTGTATTATTCGGAAGCGTGACGTAGAGCCTCGGGGCTCGGGTTGTGAACTAGCAGTTTTGAGGGATGTGTTGGGGCGCTGGGAGTCAAGGATGTGGTTGTTGGAAGGGATGCTTTGGTGGAGCATACTTTTTAGGAGAGGATATGCGGCACGACTAGATAGGGTTTATGTAGCGTCAGGTATAAGTGTAGGAGAAGTGCGTCTTCTAGATGTTGGGTTCTCTGATTACCGTGGTGTAGTGGCGGTGTTGAGCTGGGTTGGGGCTGTCAAGATATATCCGGGTCATTGGAAATTGAATGTTCGTTTGTTACAGAGGGATGGGGATAGGGATGCTTTTGCGGACTGGTGGGGAGGGTGGGGAAGGGGCAGAGGGATGAGGGATGAGGTGGGGTGGTGGTCTTCACAGGCGAAGGAGGCGGTGAGGGATTATTAAGAGGGCCGGAGTGGAGGAGGCAGGTTATAGGTATGGTCTGCAACGTTATTTAGAAAGTCAGCTAAGGTCTTGTTATGTAGGGGAGGGGAGGAGGGGGCATCAGGCAGAAATTAGTATGCTACGTGGAGGTTAAGGGACATACAAAATGAGAGATTTCATGCGGTCCGGGTCAGGTGTCAATTGGATGAGGTTTTATGGGGAGATAGGCCCTCGGGCACTGTTTTGAAGAGGTTTAGGAAAAGGAGGAAGGGTATGATTATCTCGTCGTTGAAGGTTGAAGAAGACATGGGAGGGTATCAGAAAGGGCAGGTGTTAAGAACAACAGATGGCATGTGGGGTATGCGGATGTTGGTTTCAGCAAAAGTTTAGAGAGTGGTTGGGAGTGAGGCAAGTCGAAGGATCATTTTGGAGGGATACAGGAACGTCTGGGGAGGAGGATAGGAAGGGGTTAGGAGGATGTATAACAGAGGCGGAAGTATGGCAGGCAGTGCAGGGATTAAGGTTGGGAAAGGCACCTGGGGTGGATGGTTTACCGGAGATTTTTACGTGTTACATTGGGAGGTGTTAAAGGATGTTTTAGTGCAGATCTTTAATCAAATGAAGGATAGGGGATATTTGGAGGAAGAGCAAAGGACAGGGGTGGTAGTGATGGTACCGAAGGGGAAGGACGGTGATAGGATGAAGGGCTATAGAGCTATAACGTTGTTATGCTCGGATTATAAGATCTTTGCGAAAATTCTGGCGAATCGAATAAAGAGGGTGTTGGAGAAGGTTTTAGATGATGGGCAACATGGTGTGCCGGGGCGAAGCATAAGGACTGGGCATAGAAGGATTAGGGAGTTTGTGGATAACAAGAGGGGAGGAGGGGATTGGGAGACTGCAAATGATAGTGTAGATAGGGAATTTTTGTATGGGGTTTTGTTAGGGTTGGGGTTTGGGGAAGAAATCGTGGGGTGGGTTAGGACTTTATATGACCGGGCTTTGGCAAGGGTCCAGGTAAATGGGAAGCTGGGGGTTCAGGTGAGTTATGAAAGGGGTTTGCGGCAGGGTTGTCCTCTGTCGCAAATCCTGTTTGGGTGTATGCAGGATCCTTTCTATAGACTGGTTAGGGAAGGGGTTTGGGATGGGGAGGTGGGTAGGGGTTGTGAGTCGGGCATAGTGGGTTATGTCGATGATACAACCGTCCTGGTGGGTAGTAGTGAGGGCTTATTACATGTGAATAGGATTGTGGGTATTTTTGGGAAGCGACGGGTATGAGGGTGAATAGAGGTAAGTCAAGTTTGTTGGAAGTAGGTGCATGGGTGGGAGGGACGTTGGACAGTAGGAGCGGTTGGAAGTGCGTCGATAGGATTAAAATTTGCGGGGTGATTTTCAGTCATGATAGGGAATTGGCAAGAGAATTGAATTCGGTGGCGGTGGTGGACAGAGCTATAGATAGGTTGGGAGGCATTAGGTCTACAGAAGTAACACTGTTACAAAGGGCGGTGGTGGTAAATGTTTTAGTATATAGCAAAATATGGTTTGTTGCTGCTGTTTATCCTCTCCGGGAGTGTGATGTAGAGAGGTTGCTTGGGAGGGTTTTTCGTTATATTTGGAGTCATGGGAGGCATTGGTTAGGTAGGGAGGTGGTGACTACTGGGTTGGGGTTGGGGGTTGGGGTTGATAACGCTACGTAACAGGCTTCAAAGTATTTTTGTTAAGCAAGAATATGTGGTAGGTGGGGTCCAGGGGCAGGAGGGTGAATGGGGTCATGCAGGAGGTACGTAGGTGGTGGCAGGGTAGGGATCTGTTGAGATGTGAGGCTATGTTGAGGTTCCTCCTTGTAGTTAGGGAGCCTGGGAGGGTTAAAGTAGGTGTGTTGGATAGAGTGGGGAAGGGAGGTGTGGTGCAGGGTGCAGGTATTTATCCTATGTATAATTGGAAGTTAACGTGGCGTTGGATGAAGAAGTTGCGAATACCACCAAGAGTGCGTGAAACAGGTTATAGGTTTTTATTGGGTATTTTAGCGACGCGCGCACAGTTATTTAGAATGGGCATTATTAGGGATGGGTTGTGTGGATCATGTGGGGTCCTGGACACGGCGTATCATTCTCTGTATTTCTGTGATAAGTTGGTGGGGGTCAGGGAGTGGTTTAGTGGGGTTTTACGGAGGGTGGGAGCGGGGGGCTTGATGACCCTGAGGGCTTTGTGTTTGGACGTGGAGGCTTTTCTGAGGACGTGGGTAGGGCGGTAGTTTACTTGGTGGTTGAGTATATACATATTGTGTGGGTAATGCGGGAGGCTCCGGAGCACAGCGTATCCGAGCGTTGGCAGCAGGTATATATAGGTCTAAGTGTAGAAATCAGGTTATATATGCGGGGACATGGTGTAAAGCTTTCTCTCAGGGTTATAGGGACTTGAATATAGGTATTCTGTTGGGGGAGTGAGGGGGGGGGGGGTTGGTACCTCATTAAAGGGCTGGTCGGAAAAGGGGGTATGGTCAGGAGTGTCGGGACAGGGGGGTGACGGCGGGTGACATAGCTAGGGTTATGTACTTTCTCTCGGTGTCACCTGATAGGGCGTCAACACGTGTCGTCCAGCAGACAGTGGTAGGAGGACAGGTGGACATATATTGTATTGTGTGGTGATGATGCAAGTTTTGCAATCACATGTCTAAACAGGTCTTGGACTTATGCGACTTAGGACGATTATTATGTTGTACCTTTGTTGGTCGCACGTAATTACTGGCTTAATGGTTATAGGTTGGAGTATTAGGGAAGAAAGGTGTTTAGGGTAAGGTTGGGTGTTTTTGTACTCAAGAGCGTGTTTTGTGCTATTTTGGTCTCAGCGTGAATTGGCGTGAATGTGCGTGTCTCAGTCCATTGGACGTCAGGTTACAGGTGTGCCATAACATGTTTAATTTGTTGTTTATATACGGTGTAGGGTAAAGCTTCACGGATCCTACATTGTTACGTTTAGTTTTCTATTTAGGTTGATGGTGAAAGCTGTGAACCGTATATTGTTTGTCTTAATTGTGATTAGTATCGTTAGCATTTTGATGTCCTTAATGGGTTATTAACATGGTTTGATGCCATAGTATTATAAAATAAAAAACATGAATGATGTTATAATTGTTAGGTGATTGTACATATGCCACAAGTATTGTATTTGTTTTGATTTATTATGCAGGCAGCTGTGTTCAGTGTTTATGTACATATTGGCCAATGTATTCATATTTCTGTAGGGTAAGTGTCCGCATCATGGCACTTACATATTTAGGTGGTTTCTTTTTTGTTTAGTTTGATGACAACCTTAGGTTATTTTAATACAGTAGTCTTAAGATAATTATATTGTTTTGAATTATGAAGTATTTGGTGTTGTATCGTTATGTTTCAATTTGTATTGTCACTGTTTTGATTAATAAAATATAAAAAAAAAAAAAAAACGCTGACCATTCTTTCATAGAGAAAAAATTGAACTGATTTTTGTCTGTGTAGGTCCCAGTTTCCATTTTTCTATGGAAGAAACTGGGAAAAGTGAAGCATTGATTTTCGTGCTATTATTTCTGAGTGTTTTATCCTATTGTTTTTGCCTTCAACGCTGATAACTTGATGATGCCACTTCTAAACGACTTAAAATTTAATGTGCTAGGGTATTTAAGTATATTGATCCCTCTGAGATAACAAAAAAAAAAAAAGCGCCTCTTTAGCTTGGAGTCAAATCTGGTGTTTCTTAGAGGAAGGATGGATTCAGCTCTTGGCTGTATATGTCCTTAATTGTCATTTTAATTTGAAAAATTGGGATAGTGTCCATGTGATAACTTGCGAGTACTTCTTGTGATATACATCTAATCTTGACCACTAATATTTAACTGCATTGGAAACTTGATTATGCAGTGCAGGGATACCATTGTCAGATGGCTCAGCGACCGAAACTTACGTAGTTTACTGTAGGTTTCGTTAGTTTGATTATAGCTAATTAATGATTAGCTTTTTTGGAAAGTACGGCCAAAGAAACTGCAACAATAACCTTTGAATCTGAAGAAGAGCTGCAGTCTTTTTCTGGATCCTCTCTCACAATTGCTATAATTTCTCATGTGCTGGATATTGACTTGCTATAAATAACAACAGAACCGTGCACAATAAAAGACAATACGCTATTGGGAACAGTTTGTAACAATACATTGCCATGCTGTGAACGATGCTGAAACTGAGAGATTGACATTTTTTTTTTTTTTTTTTTTTTATTTAAGACAAATATATACAAAAACATAAACTATATATGCTCATGGACAAAACAGGCCATTTAAAACCACAAACAGAACATAAAAAACATATCTATCAATATATCCAAAAACAACCCGTGCAAACTGCACACAATATAACAATATGTTCAACAAAACCTACACCTTGTCTTATTCTTAATGGGTCTATACAAACAAACAAAACTATACAATGAAACCGTACATTCATGGTCCAAAAACACCTGAATAAGAAACCTTATGTTTTTTTATGAAAACAGGTGATTTACCATAACACAACAAAAACTGTACCCCATAACAAGAGGTTACACGACAACAGTTTCTCAAAAAGAAAATACATTATCATCTAGCTATCACTTACGTAGACAACACTATGTCTACAGCACAACGTCACACAACTACACCGAAAAATCTGCCACAATACCCGTTCGTGGTGCACACATAGAAAAACACACTAGAAAATTAACACGTTATACAATCAGATGCTGCACAAAATTGTAAGTTCTAACAAAATATAATAAACACATACACAGCAAAACATAACCTAGAAATTACAACAGAAACCTAGTGAGTTATCATTAACCTTTTCACAATAAGTATCAGCATCGCCTCAACTCTACAAAATTACATAAATTGACATTCACATTATACAATAGCCGGACATATCCTTATGAGTTATTATTTTGAAAACACCATAACCCATCAATCAGGACCTACCACTTAATGCACTACTCAGAACTAAAAGAACAGGATCTCTTCAAATGGGATCCCTAACAATTAAGTTTCCCAGATATAGGTTTATATAAGCAACACATCCTAATATATGTACATTTTATCGTCGCCCCGTATATGCATGTCTGCATTTAATATTGTGTCTCTATGAACAATACCACTACTTTTATTATCTTATTTCCCAGACTAGAGCACTGAACCAGAAAAATCCCCCGCCCATTCCCCTGATCTATTGCCGAACCTAGAATACCCAGCTACTACCCCCCCTCCTCCCAATCCCTTTAAAACACAAACCCCCCACCCCTCTCCCCTCCCTACCTACATTACTATCCTCCTACCCACCCTCTACCCATTTCACCTCCCGTGACTTCTACCATAATCAACACCAGTCCTTTCACCTTGGCACCCTCAACATGCTATTCACTGTCATCTCTTGATAACCACTCGAAAAAGCCCTGTTCCATACCCCACTATACAAACTCCGATTCCTACATTTTGTCCTATAAAACCCCGCTCCTAAAGCCCTTATTCGAACCATCCCCTCTACGTCCCTCATACCCCAAGATATATGTATAAAATCCAACACCAAATAAGACATCCCTCTACGTTGCTTTCGAGAAACTCCCCAAATCTAAACTCAAAGCCCTCAAAACGGATACCCCCTCCCCACCTACCATCCTCAAAACTCCCCCAAACCATTTCCTTACTGCTTCCAAACCCTCACAAAAATAGATGGCGTGATAAGCTGTATCTACCTCCCCACACCTACGGCAATACCCATCCCCACTCAACCCCATCACATAAAGCTGGGCCCTGGACGCCAAAATACCCTGAAGAAACCTATACCCTGTTTCCTCACCCTTGGGTGCACCTTCAACTTCTTTAACCACCCCCAAATTCCTTTCCAATCATACAAAGGATAAACCTCACTCCCTTGCATCTCCATTCTCTCCATCCCCAACCTATCCAAACGGCTTACTCTACACCTTCCCGGCTCCTTCATAACCAATAACCCTCGTAAAATAGCCTCACAAAGCAATATATCCTTTCACCCCACCACCTTCGCACCTCCTTCATCACCAATCCCACGTTTCGTCCCCCTCTCCTCCCCTCATCAAAAACTCATGCCTCACAAAACACTCCTTAACCTACACCTCAAGGGGACCAACCCTAACCCCCCACCTCACCCTCGTTTCCACTACTTCCCTACACATCCAATGTCTCCCATTCCCCATACAAACTTCAACACGTACTTCAACAACCGCTGCACATCCACTTCTAAGAGAGGATATACCACCGCCCTAAACCACAATTTACTATACACTAAAACGTTAATAACTACCACCCTTTGCAACAAAGTTACCTCTCTCATTCCCCATCCCTTCATCCTATCAATAGCAGCATCCACTACCAATCTTGAATTTACCTCTCTAGCCACCAAAGGATCAGCACTGAACACTATCCCACATATTTTTATAGTTTTCACACAACTCCATCCCTCCCGTTTCTCCAACGTTTCCCCGACCAACTGCCTACCTCCAATAAATTAGATTTTTCCTTATTCACCCTCATTCCGTTGCCTTCCCAAACTTTTCAACCAACTCATTGATCATTCTCAACTGCTTCTCAGACCTGACCAACACTGTAGTATCATCTACATAACCAACAATACCCCCTCTGCATCCTCCTCCATGTCACCCTCCCGTAAAACCTCCTCCTCCACCAACCTATAAAACGGATCCTGTAATAAGGCAAAAGGATCTGCGACAGCGGACATCCCTGCCGCAGACCCTTCTTCATCTCCACCTTTCTTCCCACATTCCCATTAATTTGCACCCTAACTAAAGCCCCTCATACAAAGTTCGAACCCATCCTATAACTACCTCCCCAAACCCTTGCCTACCCAAAATATCCAATAACATTTCCCTGTCCACCCTATCATATGCCCTCTGCCAATCCACCCCCAATACTCCTCCCATCTGACTATTCTCAATAAACTGCTTTATACGTCTATGCCCCGTTCTGATACTCCGTCCCGGCACCCCGTATTGTCCCTCATGCAACATTCCCCTAACCCTTTTTGATCCTGTTTGCTAAAACCTTTGCAAATATTTTATAATCTGCAGTCAATAATGCTATTCCCCTATAATCACCTAACCCTCCTGATACCCCTTTCGCCACTAGTACTACAACCCCGTTCTCATCGACTCACCCATATTCCCCTCCTCTTTCAGTTCATTTACCATTTTAACGATTACCCCTTCAAAACCTGCCAATGCTTAACATACAATTCCCCGGCAACCCGTCTATGCCAGGCGACTTTCCCAATCTCAAACCCCTCACCGCCTCCCATACCTCCTCCTCCAAAATTTCCCTCACATTCCTTCCTCTCTTCCTCACCTAATAATTTCCCAATTCCCTCAATATCCTACCTTTAGCCTCCTCATCTGTCTCCCCTTTTCATATTTGTTACAAAACCAACCCTCTGCGTACCCCCCATCCCCTCCGTTGTCCTCAGTACCGTTCCTCCTGATACCCTCTCACCCCCTTCCACCTTCAATGATTCTATCAACATACCTTTCCTTCGCCGTTGAAAATTTCTTAACACTACCTTTGACACTTTATTCCCCACAAAACTTCTTCCATACCACTTCGAATCCTTAGTCCATGAAATCTCTCCTCCTGTATTTCCCTTAACTTTGCCCTCAACTCTACCACCTCACCATAATTCTTTCCCTCCAATCCCCACCCCGACACTCACCTAAAAGCCCCTCCAAATACCTCTGATACCCATACCTATACCTCATTTCCTCACCGCCAACCCTCTCATAATACTTTCTAATTTCCACTTTCCCCGTCTCATTCCACCATTTAACAACTGACTTTATCCCTATCCCCCCACAACCCTTCCCACCACTGCTCAAATGCCTCCTCCTCCCTTCCCTTTCCAATAACCTCGTATTCAATTTCCAAAACTCTTATACACATGCACAACCCCTTCCCACCCTCCTTCAAATAACACACCCTGTGATCTGAAAAACCCAAATCAAAGCATTCCACCTTTCGCACATCCACCGACCTTGTCACGTATATTCGATCCAGTCTTGCCGCATAATTATTCCTTAAGAAAGTATATTCCACCAACTCATCCCTTCCCCACCACATCCACCACCCCCACCGCCCCCAATACATCCCTTAGAGACCCAAACACACCCCTCTTCGGGGCTCCACATCCCTAATCCGAATCACACTATTCCAATCCCAGCTATAATCGCTACTTGGGGCAATCCTCTGAAAGCATACGTCAACTCGTTATTAACAAAATCATCCTTGATACTCCTATTAGCAACAGCCGGCATATATACCCCAAGGAAACTTACTTGTACCCCACCCCACTCCCCGTTCACCCTTACCACTCGACTTCCCACATGCTCCCATGATGACAAGGTAAAAGGACTGGACTCTCTAATACCCACCATCACCCCACCCTTGAAAGCCCCTGCGTCACACGCAAAACCCTATACCCTTAACTACCAGTTCCGATCCTATTTGATAATTGTGTTCTTGGAAAAATATCACATCTACTCTCATCCTCTTCAATGTTACTTCAACCCATTTACGTTTGACCTCGTTCCTGAGGCCATTAACATTCATCGTTACACACCTAAAGTGAAGGGCTGGGGTTTTCCTTCTGCTTCAGTACTCTTTATCTAGTTTTCCCTGTGTTGCTCCTTCCAACCCTCCCTTAATCCTCCCATCACCCTTTATATCCCTTCTATCACCATTACCCTTCACCCTACTTCCTTTTCCCTGCACCACATCCGCCCACACCTTCTTACCAGGCCTTTGTGCAGCAGTTAATAGGTCATCCTCAGATTCTTCCCCTGGCCTTTTCCTTGATTCCCTTTGTCTCCACTTACTTCCATACTCTCTTCCCTATGTATTTCTGCTACCACTACTGACACTGTACCCTGAACCTCAACTTGATGTCCTGTCTTCCCCAGGACTTCACTTCGTCCTTCAGTGCCGTCATTGACATCAATTTGATTCTCCCCAATTCCCATCCCTGCCACTTCCTCAAGTGACAAAGGACCACCTCGAATGAACTCATTCAGATCCTCCAAGATCTCAGCCTCCTCCCGTACATCCTCTGACTCTCGTCCATAGACGTTACACCAGTCACCACAGATTCTGCAGGCTGCACCCTGTCCACCTCTCCCTGTACTCTTTCCTCCTGCTCCACCTCCTCGCTCCATACCTGTCGTACCATGCCCTCCTTCACACCATCTCCTTGTTTCCTTGCCAATTCTTCGTCCTGTTGCACTCCTTCATTCGTCCGTAGTATATTCTCCTTCCCGACGTTACCCTCTTCAGGCCTTTTACGTTGACAGTCAACCGCCAGGTGCCCGTCTGCCCACACAACCGGCAGGTACGCACCTGTCCAACATAGGTAACATATACCTGAGTGCGAAAACCATGCATTAAGATAAAGGAGGGTATGGGATTCCTTAATGTCATTTTTACCGAATATGTGCCTTCCAACATACCAGCGTAACAGCATGGACAATCCCATACATCTTCATCATTTCCTGTATGTCACTTTCCCCAGCTTCAAATGGAACGTTTCGCAACTTTATCCATTTGTAAGTTGCCGAAACGTCCCTTACACATACCTCCAGTCCTTGCATTACCACCAGCCGCTTGTCCTGATATTTATCCACAACTCTGGTATACGCCGCCGTACATGCAAATTTCACGAAGATCCGTCGTGCCCCGTTAAGGGCTATGCCGTACAATTCTGAGTGGTCCACACCCAGAGAATCTCGAAGTATAGCCGGCAAGACAACGTCCACGTTTGACGGATAAACCGCTCCCTGAAGTACTTCAATTCCAATGGTGTTTACGCGGCGCCTGTATCCCTCCGTCATGGCTGTGAAAATAAAATCTCACAAGTCGGCCACCAGAGGTCTCCTCAATACACCCGCACACAACCAAGGCTGGGCGTGGAATACAGGGATACCATTGTCAGATGGCTCAGCGACCGAAACTTACGTAGTTTACTGTAGGTTTCGTTAGTTTGATTATAGCTAATTAATGATTAGCTTTTTTGGAAAGTACGGCCAAAGAAACTGCAACAATAACCTTTGAATCTGAAGAAGAGCTGCAGTCTTTTTCTGGATCCTCTCTCACAATTGCTATAATTTCTCATGTGCTGGATATTGACTTGCTATAAATAACAACAGAACCGTGCACAATAAAAGACAATACGCTATTGGGAACAGTTTGTAACAATACATTGCCATGCTGTGAACGATGCTGAAACTGAGAGATTGACAATTAAATGTTTACAAAAAATATTATGCCTTTATTTTTGGGGTGGAAAAAAGTTTTTAAAGCTGTATATACTGAAATAAATACTGACCATAGTGAAGACATATTATTATTATTATTATTATTAATAGTAGAAGTAGTAGTAGCAGCAGCAGCAGCAGCAGCAGCAGCAGCAGTAGTAGTAGTAGTAGTTGTAGCAGAGGTAGTATGCTTGTTATTATTATTATTATTATTATTATTATTATTATTATTATTATTATTATTATTATTATTATTATTATTATTATTATTATTATCATTATTATTTAATAGGTATCCCGAAGGTGGATCTTTAAGGAATGTCACGTCTTTTATTTTTTAACTTTTATTCTACATGTTCAATCAATCTTTCAGGCACCAGGCACTGCGCACTGGTTGGTATGCCTGGGACATTGGGCACTGGTTGGTATGCCTGGGACACTGGGCATTGGTTGGTATGCCTGGGACACTGGGCATTGGTTGGTATGCCTGGGACACTGGGCACTAGTTGGTATGCCTGGGACACTTTTCCTCTACTGCTTCCCTCTTCCTTCGTTCCAGCAAAAATGCTCCCTCTTAACGTGTTTGCTTGGACTTCATCCTCTTATCTGCAACATTGCAAGCTCCTGATGAAAGGCCTAGAGCTATCATTCAACTCCCCCTTGGATGTTATGCGGTGGTGTGGATGCCTCAGAGCTAATTTCATTCTACTCCCCGTTTGGTGTACTAGCCTCCACAAGCAGTATATATATATTATTGTAATCACGAACGAGTGGTATTTAATCAATAACAACACTGCAACTAGCCGAGGACTCGAACCCGTGTCGTTTTAGCCCGCCTCATGTTGAACGAAAATTCACAACGCTCTCACCCATGGGACGACCCATTCCTACAAAGATCACAGTACATAACTTTCCACACTGTCGCTTGATCTTCATATTGTTTCAGACTATGGAACAGAACTCTTCTCCAGGATGAGGGACTGACAACCTCAAATCAAGGGTGATGGACTGATTACATTGTCTTCACATCTCTACTGCTCCTGGCTACTTTCTGTACTCGACTGAAGAAGCCTATTGTGTAGGCGAAACGTTTAGGAATAAAGTTGCCTAAGTGTTGCCTATGTGTCTTACCTACCAACCTGTCGGTATTGTATACCATTTTGATATTCAAGACTGATATTGTAGTAGCCAGACTTAGGCTTGGTTGCAAGTACTTCTGGCGGTTTGCCAGACACACAGATGATGATCAAAACCAAATGCAAGGTATGTGGCCAGCCCTATTATGTGCTTAATTGACCACTTATTGAGGAATATGGAGAGTACATTTACTCAAGTGATATGTCAGGATATCTTATTAATGAAAATAATATACTAAACATATTAAGCAAATTGCCTAAATTTCCTTGCAAAAGATAAGTCAACTGTAGATATAAATCCAGATGTTAATGTATTTGGGCTTAGTCCCTAGGTCTTTTGTGTATCCAAATTCTCTTGCGCTACCGTCCACAGGATGGTTATGGGGTGCACAGTAACCTAGCCGTTTCAGCGGAAAAATCTAAAATTTTCATGTAGCACTAACATGTCTGGTGAGCATAAGTTCAGCCGGTGTTTTTGAAATTAAGAGTGAATATCATTTCAGTATCTCGGTGTTAGTTGTGACAATCATAGATGATTTCTAACACAACCTGCTTCACCTGTCCGCTTCCTTTTTCACTAGTTTGACATCGGAGAAGCTCATTAGGTTGTTTTCTGTGTTGTGGTGAATAGTGCAAGAGTTGTTCATGTCATCTCTCTGGCAGGCATTTCCGTGTACGTTGATCCTCGTGTTCAGGTCCTCGTAGGTTTCACCCTCATAAAACTTACCACATCCTTCGCATGGTATCATGTAGACGCTGTCACTGGTGTCCTTGATTACTTTTTTTTTTCCACTAAGTCTTTCGTGGAGTTGGAGAATTTGTTGGCAACCCTGATGTTGGTTTTTGGCTAGGGATTAGAGATGTTATTCGGAGAAGTCATTGCTTATGTTGTTGATAGGTGGAACTATGTATCCAAAAATGTGTAATATTTTGACAGCTATTTTCCTGCAATCGGTGATGAAGAATTGCTAAGCTAGAGCTCAAATTCCTAGTTGTCTCGGTGACCGAGACAACTAGGAATTTGAGCAAGAAAATTAATGAACACGTAAATGCCTGCCAAAGAGAGGATATGAACAAAACTTACACTATTCACTGCAACACGGAAACCATCTGATAACCTCTGCTGATACCAAACTAATTATCAACGAAGCAGACTGGAAAAGTAGGCTGTGCTTGGAATCTGTACTGAATGTCATGACTAACATTCTCACACAGTAGTCCAGTTCATCTTAGTTTCAGAAACATTGTGTAAACTTGTGGAAAATGACACAAATGCAGTATAATTCAATTCTTTATTGACAATGTTTCGCCCATACAGTGGGCTTTATCAAGACACAAACAGATTTGTGTCTTTATCCATCGTGTCGGTATTTATACCATTTCTGTTCAATGTGTAAAATTATTCTCACCAGACATAATACTGCTTCCATAAAACTATAAGGAAGCACTACAGTCGGTCAACTGGCCCACCTAGTTTTTAAAGTTTCAATGATTCTACTTGACCGAGTCTCATTACAACCTGAATATTAAATTATTTTTTCGTTAATTGTTCTTGTCTCTCTTACTTGCTATGTCTCACCTGCTTCCTGCTCTAAATCTACTCAAATATTTTAGTCATTCTCTTTACTTCCGCGCTTCTAAAATAATGTCGCTGCCCCTGGCTGGTGAGTGTCAGTTTGAGCTGTTGTCAAGTGCACTTTTTTTCGTGTTTTGTTCAGTCTCTTTCCATCTACATTTGTCGATGGAAAATAAAATTCCAATTAGATGTAGTGGATATTTTTATTACCGACAACTTTTCGTCCACATAGGAACTTTATCAAGTCAGTGATGAAGATTCTCGTTATTAATCTATTACGTTTTCCACTTATCTGCCTATTACCCAATCATTTTCCTTATTCATTTCATTATAGCCATGTGAGGATCGCTATATCTTCCTCTGACCCAGCAAGCTCCTCTCTCCAGATCTCGGTCCAAGGCCTTTCAAAGTAACTCCAGCTATGCTGGAATGAAGCCTTTGATGCTGCCGTAGCCATTGATCTCATAATGGAATACTTGACGATGTCCTCATCCCTCTACTGAAGTCTTCCAACTAAGACTGACAGGTTTCATTACCTCTTGTAAATCTACTCCTTTGTGATGAAATATGCTAAGGGAACAACTAGCTTTAGTTTCCACAGTGTAATTCTCATTAAGAACCGGGCAGTTGCATACTGCGAGTGTACTCAATTGTATGTAAATATGACCTCTTTACACGCCAACCTTTGTTCTAGTCTTTTTTTATATATCACATTCCCTGTTGTGCCTTTGTTATAATTCTTAGCAGCACACGCATATATACAAAAATATATGTACAAATACACCTCCGCATACATACGCAAAATATACACACATTTACACTAATCCTTTTGCGTACATTGAGGTGGAGGAGACTAGGCTTATGGAATACTGGTATACCTTTCTCGGACTGCGCAGAGACCGAAATACAGCTACAGTAATTATTATATATTCATAGGGAAGGGCTAACATAAGCTTAAAAAGTAAACAAATGAAGGATGGAACAAATCCAGCAACTACTTATATCTTACATTGTTTGTATAGTTACCAATGGAACGTAAACCGGTTACTTACATCTGATAACATTAGTTGTCTCACGCTCGTTGTTTACAATGAAGAAAGGGATGAGTGAGACGTACAAAAAAAAAAAACCGTAAAAACTCTCAGAAGTGTTGTGGGGTACAATGCTAACCATGATGCAAGTGTTACAGTTACTAGATGATGTATTTAGCTTACATAAGATCGCTGGAAGCTTACCATACACCAGTTTTAGTTCTGTAAAACAATAAAACAAACGGGACTTGAAATTTCACCCCAAGAATTATTCTTAGCCGCACTATAACCACCAAAATTAGGGAAAAAAATTTTTTTTATATTTTATTTAGAAAAACAGGAATACATTTTAGTTGTCAGTAAATGACTATCAACTGGTACAGTATGTACATAAATAAAGGACAACATATCAATATGCTTCCAAAAAACTTAAAGACTAAACACAAATTAAACAAAACAAGTTATAATACAAACACATAAGGCCACTTAAATAGTCTCCTTGTAAATAAAAGAACTATCTTTATACATTAACATGAATGAATTGCTATTATATGAAAAATACAAAAACTTGTACAGTGGCAAATCAAATTGAAAAAAACATGTCCTCAGACTCTTCCATTATTCCACAGAAACATATCTACTATAATTAAACAAAATGAAATGGAGCATACCATACACACACATAACCCCAACTGAACATACAGACACATTAATAATATACACTTATCATTACAAAACCAGCTCAACCTCTCAACTCCCCTAATAAAAAAAAACATAATTTAGTAAAATCTACCAATGAAAACTGAAAACTTTTCTTGAGATCATAGAATCTCATACAAAAGACCCCCCCCTTCTATCCCCCCATTTTATCCTAAACATACCCCCTACATACATTTTTCTCATGTGTAATTAGTTAGCTAGGTAAAATACCTTACCATCATATACTACACATTTCTCCTCTACTGAAGAAACCAACTATGTATTCAACACAATACTGTATTCTACTTTTGTCCCATAAATACAAAAGTATTATACCACATGTTGCAACACAACACAAAAACACACAAAACCCCAATGACTTGTATTTATCGAAAATATGCCTCACCCTGTTATGAAACCAAAAAAAAAACTTATTCTCTCATAAACATCTAAAAAACAGTTACTGTTACCTCCATACACATCAAAACCTTTACACCCATGAAGTATGTCCTCTATACATCAAAAAGTCATACAAACTCACAGATAGGGAAAATTAGGGATTCCTAGTGTTGCTGACAGAATACGCGAAATCACTGCGTATTGACCAAAGCAATGTTATCTCTAAAGGATATCTAAGTTGTGGAAGGTGAATCAAGGTAGATTTAAATAACAGCCACATAAAAATTTCTTGGAGTGCACGATGAAAGAACAGCATTTCTCATCAGCCTGGCAGTTTTTGACTTCGTGCTTGACTACCTACCTGTTCGACACATTACTAATCTCGGTGTTCCGGAACACATAAATCATGTACACTGACGGTTTTCTGACTATTACACTGAGAGGCCGGTAAGTGCTGTTACCATAAACCAACCTGATGGTACTATAATACAATAATGTAGTAGTACTATTTTTGACTGCGCTTTCCCTTAGCAAAAATGAACCGTCTGCCACACTTATTGATCACAAGCTTGTAGAAACTGTAACTGGGGACAGTTTAATCGTTACTGACTCTTTATCCTCATTACTTGCTGTAATAGCCTGAGATGGGAATACAACATAATTAAATGATTATGTAAGTGGCCAGGCTCAGATATAGGCACATTATCAAAAAGCGGATTAGAGTTAAGCTTTTGTGAATTCCTACTCACACTGGCCGGCTGATGCATAATGAAAGCGTTGACTTAATTAACATTAAGTAAACATAATGTGGAATATAATTTTGTTTTTTGCAAACTAAAGTTTAAAAAAACATTGCCAAAAATAAATAGCGAACGAGTTTGAAGACACTGGATCAGAACTGATTGGAACTGGCACATCCATTCTTTCGATGAAAGAAAAACTCTGGGATTAATTACCATTGCGACCAATCTCACCAAAGAAGCAAATAAATCACATAATATGAGCGGTGAATCTCAGAATAGGGTTCAAGAATGTTAACAAAGAATCCTTTAGGATTCTATACACAACACTCCCTATGAAAGCAAAAGACTCGGCAGGAGATGCAACATTTCCCCAATGAAAAGAAGGGGCACCACGAGTTAACTGAGAGACAACACAATAAGTGTCCGGGGCCCAAGACTGTTCAATTGCCTCCCAGCATACATAAGGGGGATTACCAATAGACCCCTGGCTGTCTTCAAGAAGGCACTGGACAGGCACCTAAAGTCAGTACCTGACTATTATAACGATAGTTATTTGGAGTGTTCTTGGTAGCGGGAATGCAATGATAACGTCTTCGGAGGCTTCTACTTTATTTGTATAAAGGTGCGAGTACACAGGCTGCGTGTTACTGGCCATGGCCCAGGGCCATGCGCCTTGCGAGGGAGAGAGGAGTTAGGCCTATTGACTGACTGATGTCTGGGCGCCAAGTGAGGGAGAGGCAGGGTGTCGCAGACTGACGTGGGTATGCCTACAGGCTTGCCTTCTGGCGGAAACTATGGGGAACTAGCATGGCACGAAATATGAACTCAGCTGGCAGACAGCATGGCTGTCTATGCAGACAGTAAGGCTGTCTACATCATGACCAACCGGGCTGTGGTTCGTATGGCAGTTTGCGTGCGGCCAGTAGTAACAGCATGGTTGATCAGACCCACCACGAGGCCTGGTCTCAGACCGAGCCGCGGGGGCGTTGATCCCCGAAACCCTCCCCAGGTAAACTCCAGGTAAACATACATGAGGGTCATCCTATAATGTGAAGAACCAAGTTGGAGCTCTCACCTGATTAAAATCCTTCCAAATCTCGAAAAGATACAAAGGTTTACAAGCAAACTAGTCCCAGAACTAGTACCAGTGTTCTATAATGAAAGACTAAAGGAGCTGAAGCTAACGACCCTGGAAGACCAGAGGACTAAGGGGAATACATGATTACGTTGTACAAAATACTCGGAAAATTAATAGGGTAGATAAGAGCAGACTTTATGAAAGGCGCAAACTGGGAACCAGGCAAAATGGATATAAACTATAAACATAGATGAGTCACAGAGATGTTAGTAAATACTTTTTCAGTTTCAGGGTAGTAGGAACTTGGAATGAACTGTATGTGGATGTATATGGTGGGAGATCACCATACATAGTTTTAAAATTAGATGTGATAGGGCTCAAAAGGCGAAAAACCCATTAACGCTGAGGTGCAAGAGGCAGGGTCAAGAGCCAAGACTCGACTCCCACAAATACAAATAGGTTAGTATTGACCTTTGTTGAAAACTGAAATGTAGATAATGGCCTCAAGCCTTTAATTTAAATACACAAAGACGTACACTGTACTTACAAGTACACAGAGATGCATGTTATTCTTGCACGTATACAGGGGCACTCCGTTCTTAAGCGTACATAGAGAAGTACACTATTCCATCAAGTATACAGACGTACGTGTTTTTACACGTACAGTACAGAGGCACACATTGATCTTACGGGTTCATAGTCACACTGTATTTATTTATACAAAGACACATACTACACTTTTTCGAACAGTTAGACGTAGATTGTTCTTACACATACACATAAACACAAACATTGTATTTTAACATACTGAGAGGCGCAAACTGGAGTTTCTGTTAAATCTGTTAAAAGCTTCATAAATCATCGCTCCCGTTGCCCGGTCTTACATCAGGTCACCTGAATATGAAGTGAAAGAAATGCGGGAAACATAACTATTAATAATTTAATCTAAGAAATACACACAGGAAAGTTAAGATTATACTGAATGTAAGTAACGTGTTCCCGAGTCAGAAAGGAAAAAACAAGTCTCACTCTTGTCAGAGTGAGAAGTTTTTAACAGGCTTCCTTCTCACACTTGCATAGCATTACTTTCCCGTCTACCTAGACGTCAGGAGAATCTCAAACTGGACTCAAACGTAAATAAATAGATGCACACGTACTCTCGTACACACACACTCACACAAACACACACACACTCGCACAAACACACACACACACACACACACACACACACAAGTCGGGCTAGTTAATTTAACACCTAGTGTGAGGAAGCACACACCTGCTGTTTTACAACTCTGCATATTAACTTTAAGAGGAAATTAGAGTTTCGTAACAGGGTAAGAGGGATGAGGATTAGCAATGATGGGAGGAGGTTTTTTTTTTTTAAAGAAGTTGAAGAAGATGATAATGATGAAGAAAAAGGACGATGACGACGAAGAAAAGGAAGAGAAATAGGAAAAGGAGGAAGAGGCAGAAGGGGAACAGATGGAAGAGGTGGAAGACAAAGAAAAAAAAGTTGAAAAAATAAAATAAAGACGAGCAGGGGGAAAATGAGGAGAAGGAGCTGCAGGAGGTAGGAGGAGGAGAAGGAAAAGGAAGGAGGAGGAAGAAGAGGAGAAAAAGGAGGAAGAGGA
Organism: Cherax destructor; assembly: GCA_009830355.1. Lineage (NCBI taxonomy): Eukaryota > Metazoa > Arthropoda > Malacostraca > Decapoda > Parastacidae > Cherax > Cherax destructor. The sequence goes on along the minus strand of WNWK01007602.1, from coordinate 69,531 downwards.
GGGAGAGGGGTGGAAGAAGGGGGGAGCAGGAGGAGGAGGGAGGAGGAAAAGAAAGAGGAGAGCAGGAGGAGGAGGAAAACGATAAGGAGAAACTGGGAATGATAAGACGAGGGAAGTACAAATAGCGGGAGGAAGAGACACTGGCGAGGAGGAGGCGACGATGAAAAGTGAAAAAGACAGACCAAAAGTAAGCAGGAGAAATACAAACAAAAACAAAAGCAGGGAAGGTAAAAATGTTAAGGAACCAAGGAAGAGGGAGAAGGTAGATAACAGGGAGACAATAAAGATGAAAATATAAAGAAATGAAGTAGATTTTCAGTCTAGGTCAAATTAGGTTGGGTTAGGTTAAGTTGGGTTAGGTTGTATATTTTACCAGAGATGAGAAAAACGCTCCGTGATGCGTCTAGCAAAGAGGAAACCCAAGAAAAACTAGTAAACGAGAATGTGTTGGATCATGGGATGGGACTCCGGTCTCTCGAAATTAGGTATGGTGACCCAGTGGTTGACGAGGCGGGTGAGGAAATGGTAATTGTTCACCTTTCATCCCTGCCCACCCTGACTCCTCTAACCCTCATCAACCCACCCTTCCCCTATCCATTCTTTCTGCCAAATACCCAACCATGCTCTCTATCTCTCTCTCTCTCTCTCTCTCTCTTTCTCTCTTTTACATAGGATTTTACAAGGTCAGGTTAAGGGTACCTAACTTTATTTACAAGCTAAGAGCTGTTACCTACATCAGCCCTTCTGAAAGCTTTTTTATTGTTAAGAGGTATACAGATGGGGAACAGATGAAGCTGGAGCCATGTGTGCGCCAGCGATTTCATTTGGTCAACTGACATTATTTATCTCTCTCTCATAAGCACTTCCAGCCTTATTCCATACTTACCCTACCTCCCTCTCAGAGGCCAGTTCTTCCTGCCTCCTTCCTACTTACACTTTCACCATTATCCCCAGCCCCTCCCTCACTCATTCGTGCCTTCTACCTTCCCTCATCATGAGTACCCACTCACCCTCCTACCTACCCTTCCATTCCTTCATCCACCCCCCACTGCTTAGCTCTCATTTACCCATTCACACTTCCTCTCACCTACCAACTCTCTCTTCTTCCTGTCCGCCATTCCTCCTTTCTGCCTACCCTCCTTCCAATCCTCAAGCTCACCCTTCCTCCCACTCATTGCCCATCCTCCTTTCATCTTTGCCCCTTCCCTTCCTCCCACCCTCCATCCTACCTACCCTCCATCCCGCCTACCCTCCCACTCGGTCTCACCATCACCAATAGAGCGAGACTCAAAGCCACAAACTTTGTTTCCAATCAATCCATCAACTGGCTGATCCTGCCTACATGCACAGCACAGTTTGTGACACCTCTTGCTTCTTCTTCCTTCTTCCTCTTTCTAATAATCTTTCTGTTTCTTATTTTCATTTTCTTCTTCATTTTCTTCCGCTTCCTAAGCCTCATCTTCCTTATGTATTATGTATTTCATAGTTATTCTTTGTTTTAAGATTTTGCAATTTTGCAAACACAAAAGATGATGCATTGTTAGTTGCTATGCTGGGGACATAGCAACTAACAGTGTGGCTTTGATAAGCACTCCACTGGCTTTGATACATTCTTAACATTTCTCATCATACTTTGGCGGCCTAGGAAAAGTTACCTCACATTTAGGAACCACTCAGACCACCAGACCCTCTCATGCCTCTGTCTGGTTCTCACCTCTACATATCTTTCTGTATGGGGTGTGCTATAGCTATAGTAGTAACAGTGTTCTTTTCACTCTCTTCAAATCTCTACTTACTATTAGGTTAAACTTAACCTTGATCTCTATACATAATTGTGTATGGAATGCACATGCGTTCTGATGGAGGGAATTTATGGAGGGAATTTATTTCACATGATTAGGTACTGCAAGCCATTTGAAAAGTACGATGGTTAGATATATGGGAACCTGTCCTTATTGCATTTGTTGCTGGTCAAATGTCTTATTATTTCCTATCTGATAATGCTACCAGTGCAAGTCAGGTGCTTGAAAGCCTCATTTACTATGCAGTTTCTGCCTAATTAATTGCTTCATTAATAATGGCTTATATGAGTCGATGAAGTAGGCAGTGACTTCAGTGTTCTTTCCTCTCTCTCCTTCTCTCTCTGTCTCTCTCTGTCTCTCTCTCTCTCTGGGTATGACACCCCTGGGGAAACAAATATACTGAACACCACTGGCACCAGATATATCCAATATATCTCTGGTTGGGGTGATAATAATTCTTTGGGGGCGAGTCTTAGGGTTTATTGGTTATATGGTACAGTGCAGTGCGGTTGCTAGTTACTCCAAGGCCGAGGGCCAAGTGAAGAGAGCTGGGAGAGAGCTTGTTGTTGTTGTTAGCGTGAATGAGGAGGAAAGAGTGTCTCGCCTATCCAGATCTAGGTTTAAACTCGTCCCACCAAACGTGGTGTAAAATACGAGCCTGACAGGTGCTCCAAAATGGGCATAACACATGTTTGAAACGGGTATAACTGTAGACAGTAAGCATACATGCCTAGTTTCCAAAGTTTCCGCCAGAGGGCAGGCCTCTAGGTAGGCATACCCAGACCTGATTCGCTCTCACTTGGCGCCAACCTAACCTAGGGTCAACAAGTCACTCCTCTCTTCCTCGCAGCGGGGCCCAGCAGGTTGGGCCCCACGGCACACTGCCTGTGTACAAGATCCCAAATAAAGCAAGAAGCCTCCGAAGCCTTATCATTGATCCCCGCATGGATAGCCCCATTTTAATTATTATATATCATGTATTCCACAGGTATACCACAGGCATACAACAGATATATCATGGGTATAAAAAATGTATAACATAGGTTTAACACAGATGTAAAACAGATATAAAACAGTTATAACACAGATATAAAAGAGATGTCACACATATGATACAGGTATAATACAGAAAAAACACACGTATAACAGGTTTTAAAAAGGTATAAAGCAGGTAAACAGTAGGTATAACACAGGTATAGCACAGGTATGTTGATGATCGCCTAACACCACTTCCACGCCCCCGTGCGATCCAATTCCAAGGAATTGGAACTATACTGACTATTCTTGGATTGAACCAAATGAACCTTAATGCCTCCCACTTCCCAGATGCTCAAAGGCTCTTAGAGGTTCAACACTTTCCCATAATAATAATAATAATAATAATAATAATAATAATAATAATAATAATAATAATAATAATAATAATAATAATGACATTTGTAATAATAATAATAATAATAATAATATAATAAAAATTATTATTATAATGACGATATTTATAATAATAAAAATAATAATAATATTTATAACAATAATAATAATAATAATGACAGTAATAATTATAACAATAATAATAATAATAATCATGACAGTAATATTCTTAATAATAATAATAACAACAATGACAATATTTATACTACTACTACTACTACTATTATTACTAATAATAATAATATTAATAATCCAGAAAGTGAACGTTCACAAATATTAAAAACAGCTGAACGAAGAACTGGAATATGCTTCACATTTATATTCTCTGCAAATTAAAATACTAATTTACATTTTATAATCCATAAACAATATGGTTCAACTTTAAACTTGTTAAACATTATTATAAATATTCCAATTCATTAACTATTAATTAACTTATTCACGATAATTTAAAATTTCATAAACAGTTTTACACACACATACATATGCGCGCTCGCGCACGCATGCACACAGGCGCACACACACACACACACACACACACACAGATGAATCACAGGGATGTTAGGAAGTATTTCTTCAGTCACAGAGTTGTCAGGAAGTGGAATAGTCTGGGAAGTGATGTAGTGGAGGCAGGATCCATACATAGCGTTAAGAAGAGGTATGATAAAGCTCATGGAGCAGGAAGAGTGACCTAGCAGCGACCAGTGAAGAGGCGGGGCCAGGAGCTATGAGTCGACCCCTGCAACCACAATTAGATGAATGGTATCTTTATTGAGGAAACGTTTCGCAACACAGTGGCTTCATCAGTCCATACAAAGGAGAATCGTGAAGAACAGGAGGAGTTTGAGGTGGTCAGTCCCTCAATCTTGAGTCGATGTTGTCAGTCCATCAATCTTGAATATAATATGTCTACAGTATATAAGCTACATCTTCGCACATAAGCTGTATTATATTCAAGATTGATGGACTGACAACATCGATCCAACTCCTCCTGTTCTTTACGATTCTCCTTTGTATGGACTGATGAAGCCACTGTGTGGCGAAACGTTTTCTCAATAAAGATACCCAAGTGTTGCATATGTGTCTAATTTACCAACCACAATTAGGTGAGTACACACACACACACTCACACACTGTTCGCAGATGATGTGAAATTAATGAGGAGAATCACATCGGATAAGGACCAAGCAGGACTTCAAAGAGACCTGGACAAGCTTGACATCTGGTCTAGCAACTGGCTTCTCAAATTTAACCCCACCAAATGCAAAGTCATGAGGATCGGAGAAGGGCAAAGAAGACCGCTGACAGAGTACAGGCTAGGTGGACAAAGGCTACAAACCTCATCAAAGGAGAAAGACCTTGGGGTGAGTATAACGCCAAGCACGTCTCCGGAAACACACATCAACCAGATAACCGCGGCAGCATATGGGCGACTGGCAAACCTAAGATTAGCGTTCCGTTACCTTAACAAGGAATCGTTCAAGACACTGTACACCGTGTACGTCAGGCCCATACTAGAGTATGCAGCACCAGTCTGGAACCCACACCTGGTCAAGCACGTCAAGAAATTAGAGAAAGTGCAAAGGTTTGCGACAAGGCTTGTTCCACAGCTCAGGGGAATGCCATATGAAGAAAGGTTGAGGGAAATAGGATTAACAACACTGGAGGACAGAAGGGTTAGAGGAGACATGAGAGCGACATACAAAATACTGCAGGGAATCGACAAGGTAGATAGTGACAGGATTTTCCAGAGAGGGAACACAGAAACAAGGGGACACAACTGGAAGCTGAAGACTCAGATGAGTCAAAGGGATGTTAGGAAGCACCTCTTCAGCCATAGAGTAGTTAGGAAGTGGAATAGTCTAGCGAACGATATAGTGGAGGCGGGAACTATACATAGTTTTAAGACAAGGTATGATAAAGCTCATGGAGCAGGGAGAGCAGAGACCCAGTAGCGGACAGCGAAGTGGCGGGGCCAGGAGCTGAGTCTCGACCCCTGCAACCACGATTAGGTGAGTACACGCGTGTTTAAGGGGAACCTAAGGACACTGGAAGGCCGGAGGACTAGGAGGGACGGGGGGGGGGTGTAAATGATAACCACATTCAAAATTTTGAGAGGAAATGAAAAGGTGAGAAATTGGAACACGAGGACACAGCTGGAAGATGAGTCACAGGGATGTTATGAAGTATTTCTTCAGTCTTAGAGTTGTCAGGAAGTGGAACAATCGGGAGAGTGGAGTGGTAGAGTCGGGATCTATATATAATTTTTTACAAACCTGGTGCTCCGGGGTATGGGGGAGTGAGCGTTTAGCTTCGGCTAGGAGCCCATACTTATCTGAAGTCTGGTTGTGTGGAAAAAAAGTACTGTGTACTCTGTTGTCGAGTTTGCAGGTTCGAATCCTGCTGTGGACTGAGAGACAATGTTTGTAAATAATTTCGCCTGTTTGTGGGGGAGATGAATGATAGCTCTAGACCTTTCGTATTGCAATCACATCAGGAGCTTGCAATGAGCAGGAAGTCCAAGCAGATTAGTTCGAGCTAAAAACATTCCCCTGAATTAATCTGCTTGGACTTCCTGCTCATTTCTGCAACATTGCAAGCTCCTTGATGATATGTTCAGTGCAAGAGATATCATTCAACTCCCTCTATCGCTTGTTCATGATTATATATATATATATATATATATATATATATATATATATATATATATATATATATATATATATATATATATATATATATATATATATATATATATATATATATCAGCAACCACTAGAGGGTGGAATCATTTTGCTCTAGGTCTTTCGCGCTGTAGTTGCAAACGCTTCTTCAGGAACAATGCCAGAAGAATAATGGAATTCAGGAGAGCCCAGGCAAGTGAGTCATGAAACAGTGCAGCCAGGAAAGACCACAGCCAGTTAGCAAGTGACCTCAGCCGGCCACAACCTTAAGTTCCAGATGTCAAGAAACTTATTTTAAAGACGAAAGAGACAGCCAAGCCCATAAGCCTCGCAAGCACGGTGGTTAACGGTAATATATAACCCCTATGACTTGCTGATTGTCCTTTCATTTAAAATGGGTTATGTATTACCGTTTACCACCATCTTTCTGAGGCTTATGGATTTGGCTGTCTTTCTTGTCCTTACTTAAAATAATTTCCTTATCATACTGCACTTAATGCCATGGCATGCCAGTGGCTCTCCTTGCATTACAGTTTTATAATTGTATTATATTTGTAACTACCAATAACATTGTACACTTGTAACATGCATTGAAATAATAAAATTATTATTATTATTATTATTATTAATTATTAAGATAGTGGGTGGCTGGGGTCCCTAGCTACCAGCTGTGGTCTTTCTGGCAGGACTGTCTCATGGTACATCTGCTGGGGTTCTTCTGAATTGCAGTTGCAATTGCCGAGCAAAAGGCCTTAAGCAACATCATTTTTTCCTTTCTCTAGTGGTTGCTGTGCATTGCTAATTGCTTGTTTGTAATTGTTACACCAACAAATATAAGGGAATGGGGATGGGGGGGGTGAGAGAATGTTGTTGCTCAAGATCTTTCTTGATGCAGCTGAAACGCTTCTTCAGGAGCAGTGGAATGAGAAGAATGGAATGCAGGAGAGTCCAAGCTGGCGTGTCCAGGGACACAATCCAGTCAAGAAAGACGGAAGCCAGCAGCCAGAAGCCCCAGTCAGGACGTGACCTCAAGTGTGAGATGTCAGGGAATACATTTTAAGGTTGAAAACGATAGATAAGTCCATTAGCCTTGCATGCAAGGTAGTTAACGGTAATATATAACTCATATAATCTGTCAATAATTATCAAAGGGCCGCCGAATTTCCTTTAGTTTTGACTGAAAGAGCAACAGACAATTTTAACGTGTTTCTGGCACCATCCTAACACCACGCCAGCGCCATGTTCTGAGAGTTTTCCATCATTCATATGTAAATACTTAGGCTCATATATCTGGATGATAGACTCGTAATCGCTTTATCTATTGTATACCTTAGGAGCTCCAATTTTTTTTATAAACAAGCAATTGACGATGATGCCTAGTCTCATGCAACTCCCTGTGATGTTAGGTCAATGGATGCAGATGCAACTGATGTGACATTTTATTATTGCAACGTTTCGCTCTCCGGGAGCTTTGTCAAGCGAAGCGCTGGAGAGCGAAACGTTGCCACAATAAAATGTCGCATTAGTTGCATCTGTGTCCATTTACCTACCATTTAATCGGTAATTCTACCATTATTACTAACTCCTCGTGATATAACAACTATGTTATGGGAATTTTTCCATTGCTAATGTAATCGCTTTCCTCAAGTAACTGTCCTAAAAAAATTATTTCTATCTCTTTTTCAATTCATAGCAACTGAAACTTTATAAACTAAGAAGAACTGAATAAAAAATTGTAGAAAATACGACCACATCACAGAGGACGGGATCTTCTGTATTCAGAGGGACTGTAGGCTAAACTAAGAATAAGCTTGAGTATTTACATATGATTGATGGAAAACTCCCAGAACATGGCGGTGTTAGGATTGTGACAGAAAAACAACAAAATTGCCTATTTCTCTTTCAGTCAAAATAAAAGAATATTCGACGGCGGCCCTTTGATGATTACTGATAGGTTATTTGGGTTATTTATTACCATTAACTACCATATTTGCGACGCTAATGCACTTATCTGTCTGTCTATCTATCTGCATATCACAATATACAGATAGATAGATAGATAGATAATGCACTTATCTGTCTATCTATCTGCATATCACAATATGCAGAACAACCAATGTGGAAAAATAGTGAACTTCTAAGTGCTTTCGTGATTTCTCACATTGTCGAGGAACTGTAAAAATAAAAAAGATCAGCAGAAGGAATATAAGGACGAGATTACACCTCGCGGTCAACTTACAACACCAGACTCTTTATGATGTCGGTAGGTTGTCAAGGATCTGTCAGACACAGCTTATATTCTACCCAAGCTTTAAGATTTTAACTTGTCGAATATATTTTAAATTCTTCCCAAATTCTGAATCCAATTTTTATAATCCTAAATTAATATTCATATTAATTTCAAAACTATTTTTTTATGAAACTTGATTCCATTATATTTCTCTCAACCACTGACTGCTTGATATAACTTTCTCGGCCTTTTGAAAATCAGTTGCATGGTTAAAAAATCTCTCACATCAATAAACAGAACATTAGGTTATTGTTCCCTTCTAATGCTATATTTTTGTTGTTGTAATCTTAGTTCAAGACTTTTCTAGTTTGACCGTAATAAACTTTATCACATTTTTTACTAAGAATTTTGTTAACAGCATTTTTTGGGGGATTTTTTTATCAAAAGTTTTTGTTTTTTACTGTACCGAGATTTTCAAATACAACTTTGACATTAAAATTCTTAGGTAGAGAAGGTATATGAAGAAAATGTTCACGCATGTCAAATAGCATCATATGTCAGGTAACGATGTTAGGTAACAAACAATGTTTGTCAAGTAACAGTCTATTCATAATGTCAAGCATCAAGGTCAAGTCACAATGTTTGTCAAGCAGCAAAGTCAAGTAAAAATGTTTGTGAGATAATTTTAGACAGGTGTTGTGGCATGCTAAGAGTATGTTACATTTTATTCGGTGCTAAGAGTTTAACGAGCAGGGGCCCTGTCGTTATACCAGTACCTTGGTTCAACCAGCCAGTCACAAGGAGGCCCACCAAAGCTGTGAAGCGATGTGGGATGCTTGTCAAGCAGCTTTGGCAGACTTGTCTTCACTGCTGGTCGCTACGGTTCTTACCGTGTCCTGTGCTCATATTTTTGCCTCATTGTACATAGCTGTAAATACTGTACATAGCCTATATATACTGTAAATACCAACTTATTTTGGTAAAGGAAATACAATCATTTATTTTCTCTGCTGCCTTTTTGCTCGTTCCTAATTGGTCCCTTCCCAGACAACACTCCATCCCCTGACAACACCCCCCCTGACAACACTCCCTTCCCTGACAACACCCCCCTGACAACACTCCCTCCCCTGACAACACCCCCCTGACAACACTCCCTCCCCTGACAACACTCCCTTCCCTGACAACACCCCTCTGACAACACTCCCCTGACAACACTCCTCTGACAACACCCCTCTGACAACCCCTGCCTCCCCACAACACTCTACCAGGCTAGTAATTAAGTTCACTAGTCTACTAAATTATAATAATTTTTTAAATATAGAGTTAAAGTAGCTATAAATTATAATTATGTCATTATTTGGAAATTAATTACTACCATGTATTTATTTTTTCGTATTGTACTTTACTAAATTTTAATTAGATCTTCTGTATTTGAATTAAATACTATTAAATATCCCTAAGAAGGCAATTAATAGGCTTTAAGAGCCAGAATATAAATAGTTCTTGGGGGAATTGCTGACAATGAGGTTTGATCAGAGGACGGAGTGGGCAGCTCCGATTCCGTGAATCAAGATCTCTTCGCCAGCATCAAGATACTTTCTTTTAAGGGACTGAAATACACACATTGTGTCGTCAAGACTTCAGATCATGGCAACTCCCTTTACAATCCTTCATTCAAAAAAGAGTTATCTGGTTTTAACATTCTTAATTTAACAGATAATGTTGTGAATGATCAAAAGAGAACTAAGTTAATATTAACAAAGATCCAGGGAGACAAAAATAATATTGTTTTTGAAACTCAGTAACTGACGACAATACCCCCCTGACAACACTCCCTCCCCAGACAACACACCCTCCCCTGACAACACACCCTCCCCTGACAACACACCCTCCCCTGATAACACACCCTCCCCTGACAACACACCCTCCCCTGACAACACTCCCTCCCCTGACAACACTCTCTTCCCTGAGAACACTCCCTTCCCTGACAACACTCCCTCCCCTGACAACACTTCCTTCCCTGACAACACTTCCTTCCCTGACAACACACCCTCCCCTGACAACACTCCCTCCCCTGACAACACTCTCTTCCCTGGGAACACTCCCTCCCCTGACAACACTTCCTTCCCTGACAACACTCCCTCTCCCTGGCTTCAAAATTCAAGTAGACGCTCTTCGGTCGCTTCGCGATTCGAGAAAGTCTTCTTGGGCATCTTTATTGGGAAAACGTTTCGCCACACAGTGACTTCATCAGTCCAGTACAAAGGAGAACAGTGAAGATCTGAAGTATATAAACCCCTTTGTGTATATGTTGTATTGTTATCAAGACTGATGGACTGATTACATCGACTCCAGACTGAGGGACTAATTACCTCAAACTCCTTCTGCTCTTCAACATTCTTCTTTGTATTGGACTGATGAATTAATGCAGTGCAATAACAAGGTGAAGTCTGCATTACTGACGGTACACCAGCACTAAAACTCAATCATAAGAGGCATTTTCCAGTTATCGCACAGATTCCAACCTTTTTCAACTAATTAATTATATTGTTAAATTTGCCCACACACACACAAAGTAACTTAATGGATACCATCTTGCCAATAAGATGCATCAGCGAGTTGTTAATGAAACCATTCAGAAGAAGCAGACACAAATTATTTAACATGATTTAAGGGGAGTAAAAAGGTCGTAATATTTTACACATAAAATTGGCAGATGGGCCAATAGAAGGTAACTCGTTCTTGATTTTTTTAAATCAAGCAGCAGAGGTCTTTGGAGGTTACTGGAGCCATTCCCAGATTCTTGGAATGAGATCTGTAGCTTTCCTCATAAGGCAGCAGCACATGACAATACTGTGCACCTGTACTGAAAATTTGAAGCCGATCGGATGAAGCATCCCCGTGTTATGAGCGAAACGAATAACGAAAGTTTGGAGGAAGATAAAATCTGGCAACCACTTGAAGGTCCTCCTTCGTGGATACCTAAGAATATTTACGTGCGTGAACGTATATTTGTGGGTATGTATGTTTGCGACTACCACCATCACCACCACCACTACCACGGCTACCACCATCACCACTACCACCGCGACTACCACCATCACCACCACCACCGCCACTACCACTACCACCACCACCATATAAGTACATGAGATGATGCATAACAATGAAAGTGAGTCACTCTGTGATGCTCGGCTGATGATTTGCAGCATTTTGAAAAAGTGTCCAAATTTCTTTTTTTTTTTTTTATCAAGGAGTTCGGTCTCGCATCTCTATTTATCCAACAATGACAATTTTTTTTTATCTGTGTTTGCATATTTACGAATTTAAACCTACTAATTTTAGACTTATTGAATATAATCCATGTCATGAAATGCATCAGCAATGGTGGTTTGAAGCCGATCAGAATGATCATTATTTACTGAATGGAAATAAAGTTCACAGTTGTTTAATAAAATAAACAGACTGGGACCTATGTAGCTCAAGGCGAAGCTTCCCTGAAAGTATAGCAGCACTTAAAGTTTGAAGCCGATCACATAGAACATTCTCCAGTTACTGCCCGTATTCCAACGATTACAACTTTAACTATTTTAGTGTATGGACTAATATGCCTACACATAACTAAACTTAATGTGTACTATACTGTCCGTAAAATGCAATAGTCATTATATACCGAAGCCATTCACAAGAGGTAGGATCAAATTTATTTAATGTAATTAAACGGGAGTAAAAAATTCCCACGATTTTACACATAAAATTGGTAAATGCGTTCCTCTTCACTTGAATTTTACCTATTAACTTCTTTCTCAACACGTTTACCTTTCTCCAATTTAGCTGTCCCTCTCACAACAACCCTTCTTCATCCCTACCTAAAACCATTTTTCCCACACCAACGCCATCCCTCCTCCAGAAATGTTTTTCATCCCCCTAAAACACTCCCTCAACGTTCTTATCACTACCCAGGAGACCCTTCTCCAACAACTTGTCTCCGTTCACAATACTTCACCCTAGCACACACCATCTATCTCTCTTCTACTAACACTCTCCCTCCCCAATACCACTCAACGCTTTCCCACTAACACCTCTTTCTGCGAACCAACATCCTTCCCTTTCCCAATAACACCACTCCCTTCCGCACTAACACTCTACCAATAACACCCTCCTTCCTTACAAACATCCCTCCGTTTCTCACTACTAGGACAATAATAAATGCATTACGGTCGCTGCGTGATCAGAGAAAGGGATGTGTTTATCTCGTAAGCGCAGACTCCTCTACCTCAATGCACGCGACAACAATACTTGAAGGTGGTCATAAAATTACAACTCAAAATATAACAATGAATAACGTGTGTGTATGCATATTTTGCGTGTGTATCCATGTACATACATACACTCTGTCTGACTTTTTTGGGTTATCCTAAGTTCAATACACACATGCTGCTATGCATGATAATATATGTAACTGCATTTGTGTATACCTGAATTTACTTACTTATGTGTGCATATATGATATTCAATGGATATTATTTTTTATTTCTGCGTGTACAGTATAATAATATATATATATATATATATATATATATATATATATATATATATATATATATATATATATATATATATCTCCATGGGGAAGTGGAACAGAATTCTTCCTCCGTAAGCCATGCGTGTCGTAAGAGGCGACTAAAATGCCGGGAGCAAGGGGCTAGTAACCCTTCTCCTGTATATATTACTAAATGTAAAAGGAGAAACTTTCGTTTTCCTTTTGGGCCACCCTCTTCGGTGGGAAACGGCCGACGTGTTGAAAGAAGAATATATATATATATATATATATATATATATATATATATATATTATATATATATATATTGTGTGTGTGTGTGTGTGTGTGTGTGTGTGTGTGTGTGTGTGTGTATATATATATATATATATATATATATATATATATATATATATATATATATATATATATATATATATTATATATATATCCACCTACAACACCTTCCTTCACCTACAACACCCTCCATCCACCTACAACACCTTCCCTTCACCTACAACACCTTCCCTTCACCTACAACGCCCTCTCTCCACCTACACCTTCCCACCATCTACAACACCCTCTCTCCACCTACACCCTCCCTCCACCTACAACACCGTCCCTCCACCTTCAACGCCCTCCCGCCACCTTCAACGCCCTCCCTCCACCTTCAACGCCCTCCCGCCACCTTCAACGTCCTCCCGCCACCTACAACGCCCTCCCGCCACCTACAACGCCCTCCCGCCACCTTCAACGTCCTCCCGCCAGCTACAACACTCCGCCTTCCTCCAAGAGATAATACTCGGACACGTCCTTCATCTTGTTCCATCTCTCCCGAAAATTTCCATGCCATTTTTTCCAGTATAGTGTAATATATATATTTCTCATGTTTTCATGCAGGGGGAGGGTGGAGGTGGGGAGGGCGCCTTCTAAATTACTATCCTTGACTCATATACCTAGATAATACACGATAATCCTCAGTCTAGAATAGAGGTAAATAGTTCTCAGCATCTACAAGATAGCCTGGGAGTGGACCTCCAAGTCTTCTGGTATCTGTTTCTCCCATGTGCATCAGCACCTTCCCTCCCACCCACAACACTTTCCCTCCCACCCATAACACTATCCCATCCACCCACAACACTTTCCCTCCCACCCACTACACTATCCCACCCACCCACAACATTTTCCCTCCCACCAACAACATCCTCCGTCCCACCTACAACACCCTCCCACCTACAACACCCTCTGTCCCACAACACCCTCCCTCCCAAAAACAACACCCTCCCTCCCACCAACAACACTCTCTGTCCCATCCACAACACCCTCCCTGCCACAACACACTGTCCCACCCACAATCTCCCTCCTACCCACAATACCTTCTTTCCCACCCACAACACCCTCCGCCCTGCCAACAACTCCCTTCCACCAACAACAACCTCTGTCCCACCAACGACACTCTCCATTCCACAACGATACTCTCCCTGCCACTAATAACACACTCCCTCATATCAACAACAACCTACCTCCCCCAACAACGTCCTCCATCCCACCAAGAACAATCTTCCTCCAACCAACTACAACCTTTTCTAACACATGACACTATTCCTCCCACAAACAACACCCTCTCTTACAACAGCAATACTCTCCCTCCCACTAACAACACTCTCTCTTCCACTAACGATACCCTCCCTCTATCAATCAACACCCTCCTTTCCACAAACAATACCCTCCCTCCTACAAACAATACCTTCCCTCCCACGAACAACACATTTCCTCCCATTACCAACACATTCCCTCCCTCCAACAATACCCTCACTCCCACCTACAGCACTCTCCCATCAATAATCCCCTCCCTCCCACAAACATCGCCTTCCCTCCCACCAGCAATACACTCCCTCAACCGTCAATACTCCTCCTTCCCCAACAACACCCTTCCCTCACCAATACTACCCTTCTACCTTCAACAGAACTTCTTTATGCAACAAAAACCTTCTTCTGTCCCCCAAGGCATGGTTCTCACCCCGCTCCTCTTCCTCATTCTCATTTCTGACATAGACAGGGATATAAATCATAGCACTGTATCATTCTTTGCAGACGATACTGGAATTTGTATGAAAGTAACATCCATAGCAGACACAGTGAGTCTCCAAGCTGACACTTTCGAAGTCTTCCAATGGGCCACTGACAACAATATGATGTTCAATGAGGACAAATTTCGGTTATTGAACCATGGATGAAAACAAGATTAGAGTACGAGACAAACTTAAATCACTCAATAGAATGTAAGTCAAATGTGAGAGACCTTGAAGTGATAAAGTCAAAAGATCTCACGTTCAAGGAGCAGAACAACATTATCATCGCTACCTCAAGAAATATGATAGGATGGATAACTAGAACCTTCGAAATAAAAGATGCAAAACTAATGATGACACTCCTCAGGTCACTCGTTTTCTCTAGGCTGGAGTATGTCTTTGTATTAACGGCCCCCTTCAAGGTAGGAGAAATTGCTGATCTGGAAAATATACAGAGAACATTCACAGCCCGCATAAACTCAATCAAGCACTTAAAGTACTGGGAGCGCCTGAAGTCCTTTAGACCCTAGGGGAGAAAAATACATCATAATCCACACCTGGAAGATACTGAAGGAAATGGTCCCAAACCTGCACACCGAAATTAATACTTACGAACACAAAAAGACTGGCAGGTGGTGCAGGATACCTCTAATGAAAAGCAGAGAGCAATGAGTACAAGGGCACCACGACTCTTCAACACCCTCGACAGATTCCTCAAAACAGTTTCTGATCAACCGGGTTATGGTGTATACTTTGGACTACAGGCGGCGGGCACTAACAGCTTGATCAATC
Organism: Cherax destructor; assembly: GCA_009830355.1. NCBI lineage: Eukaryota > Metazoa > Arthropoda > Malacostraca > Decapoda > Parastacidae > Cherax > Cherax destructor. The sequence goes on along the minus strand of WNWK01007602.1, from coordinate 53,980 downwards.
AGGCCCGTAATCAGGAAGCCTGGTCTGGGACCGGGCTGCGGAAGCGGCGACCTCCGGAAGCGACTTGAGGTAAACTCCCACGAACAATAAACGCCTCCACCAAGAACATCCTCCCTTCCCTAACAACACCTTTCTTACCACTAACAGCATCTTCCCTCCCCAACAACACCCTAGTTCCTACCAACAACACACTCCCTCCACTAAGAATACCTTCCCTACCTCGAACTACACACACCCTTCACCAGCAACACACTCCCTTCTCCAACATACCCCCCCCAAACTCCACCAACTTTACTCCCTCCACCAATAACAAACTTCCTCCCACAAACAACATGCTCCTTTCACAAATAACACCCTCCTCCAACAACACCCTCCATTAATATCCAACTTCCATCATCAACACCCATCTCCAACAACACCCTTCCACCTCCAACAGCCCTCTCTTACCATCAACAACACCCTCCCACCATCAACATCACCCTCCCACCATCAACATCACCCTCCCACCATCAACATCACCCTCCCACCATCAACATCACCCTCCCATCATCAACATCACCCTCTTATCATCAACATCACCCTCTCATCATCAACATCACCCTATCATCATCAACATCACCCTCCCATCATCAATATCACCCTCCCATCATCAACATCACCCTATCATCATCAACATCACCCTCCCATCATCAACATCACTCTCCCACCATCAACATCACCCTCTCATCATCAACTTCACCCTCCCATCATCAACATCACCCTCCCATCATCAGCATCATCCTATCATCATCAACATCACCCTCCCATCATCAATATCACCCTCCCATCATCAACATCACCCTATCATCATCAACATCACCCTCCCATCATCAACATCACTCTCCCACCATCAACATCACCCTATCATCATCAACTTCACCCTCCCATCATCAACATCACCCTCCCATCATCAGCATCATTCTATCATCATCAACATCACCCTCCCATCATCAATATCACCCTATCATCATCAACATCACCCTCCCATCATCAACATCACCCTATCATCATCAACATCACCCTCCCATCATCAACATCACCCTCCCATCATCAACATCACCCTATCATCATCAACATCACCCTCCCATCATCAACATCACCCTCCCATCATCAACATCACCCTCCCATCATCAACATCACCCTATCATCATCCACATCACCCTCCCATCATCAACTTCACCCTACCATCATCAACATCCGCCGTCTATTAACATCACTCTCTCTTCATCATCAAGTCTCTTTTTTCCAAAAAAACTCCCTTCTTCATGAACATCCTCCCTTCTTCATGAACATCCTCCCTTCTTCATGAACATCCTCCCTTCTTCATGAACATCCTCCCTTCTTCATGAACATCCTCCCTTCTTCATGAACATCCTCCCTTCTTCATGAACATCCTCCCTTCTTCATGAACATCCTCCCTTCTTCATGAACATCCTCCCTTCTTCATGAACATCCTCCCTTCTTCATGAACATCCTCCCTTCTTCATCAACATCTTCCCTTCTTCATCAACATCCTCCCTTCTTCATTAACATCATCTCTTCTTCATCAACATCTTCTCTTCTTCATCAACATCCTCTCTTCTTCATCAACATCCTCTCTTCTTCATCAACATCCTCTCTTCATCAACATCCTCGCTTCTTCATCAACACACTCTTCATACCTCCAGCAGCACCCTCTACAAACATCCTCTATCACCCAACAACACTCTTCCATTTACAACATCCTCCTCCAACAATATCCTCTATCAATAACACCCTCTATCAACAACTCCCTCCACGAACATCGTCCTCCATCAGTAACACACACTATCTATCAACAACACCCTCCCTCCACCAACAACATCCTCCATCAATAACACCTTCTATCAACAACACCCTCCCTCCACCAACAACATCCTCCATCAATAACACCCTCTATCAACAACTCCTTCCCTCCCTCCAACAGCAACATCCTCCATCAATGACATCCTCTATCTATCAACAACCCCCTCCCTCCACCAACAACATCCTCCATCAATGACACCCTCTATCTATCAACAACCCCCTCCCTCCGTCCCCCCACCAACAACACACACACGGCCTCACCTGCACGATACAGGATACACACTCTTCCTCCCTCCTTCCTGCTGTGAGTGTTCCTTCACTGCCTCCGCAGCTTCCTAGAGGCGGCTTGCGCGGGGCGGCGGCAGTTATAGGATCCAGGAGGAAGGGGAGTCCTGCCATCCTGCCGCCGGCCTGCCGCTACTGGCCGCCGCCACTGGCCGCCACTGCTGCCGCTACAGTGGTGCCGGCGGGCCAGCAGCCGGGTTAGGCTTGCGTCCCCTCACTCCCTCGTTGTCCATTCGACCGCCGCAGTTGCTCCCTGGCCATTGTTGCGCTTGGACGTGTCGCTCCTGGCCAAGGTTCGAACCCCGTGTGTGAGTGTGTTGTGTATGAGTGCATGGTGTGTGCAGTGTAGCGCCGTAACCCATGTGACGAGATAAACCTAGTGTCTCGTGCGAGGGGCGCTGCTTATCCAACCTTTGAATCAGTGATTAAAGTGGTTCCATACCTTTTTTTTTCACGGGAAGCATAAGGCAGTGTTCGCGAAGCCATTACATTAAATAGTTTGCATACACTCACCCCTCGCCTCAGTCTGCGTGATACATATTAGTGAATATTTACAGAGAAAATGTCGACATAAGCAGCTGGACTGTTTCATTAACTTATTTACCTCCACAAGACCCTGGACAGCAGCCCTGACCTTCCCTCACGCCACGCTATGTGAAACTCCGGGGGGTTGAACCTGGGTCCTTGCGTGTCTGTATGTTGTGTTGTGTCTGGGCACTAGTACAAGTCGTCGCTCACGCCCCTCCTTCGTGTGGTCATGAAAGGTAAGTCTGTGTGGATGGCTGCGTCTTCAGTGCAGTCTTAATGATTTATAGCAATCGATGGTTGCTAGTTTAGGAACACAGGATCCCACAACGTTCTTCAACGCTGAAAGATTTTTTTAATCTTCCTTTAAAATATGCAATAAAATCACAGCAAACAGGTGATATCACAATATGTAAAACAACCACTGTGAAAGAATAGGGAAATTCCAAGCGCTTTCGTGACTTCTCACATTATCAAGGAACTATGATATATATATATATATATATATATATATATATATATATATATATATATATATATATATATATATATATGTGTGTGTGTGTGTGTGTGTATGTGTTTATACAACATATGTATAAATATACAAACTATGGTTTGGTCTGAGCTCGACCCCTGATATAAGTAAGGATCCATACTTAATCTAGAGTCTGACTGTGTTGTATCTACTGCATCTGCTAGAAAAATGATGGGATGGATAATGAGAACCTTCAAAACTAGGGATGCCAATCCCGTGATGACACTCTTCAGATCGCTTGTTCTATCTAGGCTGGAATATTGCTGCACACTAAAGCACCTTTCAAGGCAGGTGAAATTGCTGACCTGGAAAATGTACAAAGAACCTTCACGGCACACATAAGTACGATACAACACCTAAGTTACTGGGAACGGTTAAAGTTCCTCAACTTGTATTCCCTGGAACGCAGGCGGGAGAGATACATGATTATATATACTTGGAAAATCTTAGAGGGATTAGTACCAAATTTGCACACGAAAATCACTCCCTATGAAAGCAAAAGACTAGGCAGGCGATCCAACATTCCCCGAATGAAAAGCAGGGGCACCACTAGCACGATAAGAGACAACACGATATGTGTCAGGGGCCCAAGACTGTTTAACTGCCTCCCAGCATACATAAGAGGGATTACCAACAGACCCCTGGCTGTCTTCAAGAAGGCACTGGACAGGCACCTAAAGTCAGTACCTGACCAGCCGGGCTGTGATTTGTACGTCGGTTTACGTGCGGCCAACAGTAACAGCCTGGTTGATCAAGCCCTGACCCACCATAAAGACTGGTCACAGACTGGGCCGCGGGGGCGCTGACCCTCGAAACCCTCTCCAGGTATCTCCAGGTATAAGATTTTGTGGTTTGATGCTGCGTACACAGGTTCTCGTCCTGCTCTGGTCCCAGGTAATGTCTGTAAATAATTTTGCTCCGAATAGGTAAAACTGGTCAATTAGCAAGAACTCATTTAAAAATATGTCCTTTCTAAAATTTTCTCTTATACGTTTAAAGATATATTTTTTCCATTTATGTTAATGTAAAAATTAATAATTTTGTACCAAAAAAAAATAGAAAACTTACCTAACCTTATTATAACAAGCGCAATTTATTTAGCCTAATCTAACAAAAAATATTTTAATAATAAACAATAATTTAATAATAAACAAACACAATGAAATACATATATTTTTTTCTTTAGGTTCAAAATTATTTTTGCGAAATCATTTCATACTCAAATTTTCATTTGCTTATATATATATATATATATATATATATATATATATATATATATATATATATATATATATATAATGTGTATAAAAATAATTCTGGTCTTGAAAAGGCTCCCAAGTGAGGTTTGTGAATATAAAATATATTTGGGTCGGCTCCTAATCACCAGCTAAACATTACGTAACGAGTTGTTTTCACCGTAAAGTTTTCTTGCCGAGCCGCTAGTTAGGTGGTGATGCTCCTCGCAGCACCTGCCTCTTAACACCACTCTTCCAGATAGAACGTCCGTTTTTGCACGCGTTGCAATGCGTCGACTATTGCACGACCTAACAAAAGTGATGTTTTCAAATAGGGTACATTGATGTTGATGAGGGATTCTTGATGCTGGTGAGAGATTCTTGATGCTGGTGAGGGATTCTTGATGCTGGTGAGGGATTCTTGATGCTGGTGAGAGATTCTTGATGCTGGTGAGGGATTCTTGATGTTGAAGATGGATTCTTGATGCTGATGAGGGATTCTTGATGCTGGTGAGGGATTCTTGATGCTGGTGAGAGATTCTTGATGCTGGTGAGGGATTCTTGATGCTGGTGAGGGATTCTTGATGCTGGTGAGGGATTCTTGATGCTGGTGAGGGATTCTTGATGCTGGTGAGAGATTCTTGATGCTGGTGAGGGATTCTTGATCCTGATGAGGGATTCTTGATGCTGGTGAGGGATTCTTGATGCTGGTGAGAGAATCCTGATGCTGGTGAGGGATTCTTGATACTGGTGAGGGATTATTGATGCTGGTGAGGGATTCTTGATGCTGGTGAGAGATTCTTGATGCTGGTGAGGGATTCTTGATGCTGATGAGGGATTCTTGATGCTGGTGTTGAGGGATTCTTGATGCTGGTGTTGAGGGATTCTTGGTGCTGGTGGTGAGGGATTCTTGATGCTGGTGGTGAGGGATTCTTTGTGGTGTTGGTGAGGGACTCTTGAATCCACGGAGTCTAAGTTACTCTTGATTGCCTCCCTTTTCCCAGGCACTATATGACCCTTGTGGGTCTAGCGCTTACCCATCAAAATTATAATAATGGCAAAAATTACTTTTAGTCATTGAAGGGTAGGTTAGGTTTGCTTTGGTTAGGTTATCCTAACCTTATCCAACATAAATAACATATATATAATACCAAGTAACGATATAATAAAAACAGGCTGGCAGGGAATGATACTTGGTTGGTGCGTTGATAACCCCACGCTCTCTAGTTAGAGGACAGAATGGGTGCTGGAGGTAAATATGGCAGCAAATGAAGATGACTGGGCATCATTGTGATTGTCGCTGCTGCTTCTCTGTTCACTTCTAGGCTCCAGTATTGTCTTGAAGGCCAAGGGAAGTAAGTTTGGATTATTTATACTAATAATAAATATTATAATAAATGTCCGCTTGTTATGCATACTGTCAAATACACGTGCCCTCACACGAACATATATAACTCATGAATGTTAACCCTGTGCCCACACACGTAACACACACACACACACACACACACACATACATACACACACACACAAGCTTATAAACGACAACCAGCACGGTTTCAGGGAAGGAAAATTCTGTGTCACAAACCTACTGGAGTTTTATGACAAGGTAACAAGTAAGACACGAGAGAGGGGTGGATAGACTGCATTTTCTTGGACTGCAAGAAGGTGTTCGACACAGTTCCTCACAAGAGGTTAATGCAAAAGCTAGAGGATCAGGCACACGTAACAGGAAAAGCACTGCAATGGATCAGAGAATATCTGACAGGGAGGCAACAACGAGTCATGGTACGTGACGAGGTGTCAGAGTGGGCACCTGTGACGAGTGGGGTTCCACAAGGGTCAGTAATGGGACCGGTACTGTTTTTGGTATATGTGAATGACATAACGGAAGGGATAGATTCAGAAGTGTCCCTGTTTGCAGATGATGTGAAGTTAATGAGAAGAATTAAATCAGTCGAGGATCAAGCAAGACTACAAAGAGACCTGGACAGGCTACAAGCCTGGTCCAGTAACTGGCTCCTTGAATTTAACCCT
>WNWK01007602.1:27500-42500 GCA_009830355.1 Cherax destructor | reverse complement strand
ACTTAGACATTTCTTGTTAATTGCAGTTACCTGAGCAGATTTATAGATTACTTTTAGCTGTTTGTAATTACGTGTGAATAGGTGTCGATTATTTACATTTTCATTTACATTACACCAAGTTCCCTATATTTAGCGGAAGATATAATCAGTAATTGTCTATAATGTTTTCTCCCACAGTTATTCATTATTAATGTTATTATTGTTGTTGTTATAATAATAATAATAATAATAATAATAATAATTATAACAATAATAATAATAATAATAATAATAATAATAATAATAATAATAATAATTATAATAAGAATAATAATAATTATTATTATTATTATAATAATTATAATAATAATTATTATTATTATAATAATAATAATAATTATTATTATTATTATTATTATTATTATATTTATCTGGAACCGCTAAAACCCTAGACGTAATTTAGCTTCTACGAAATGGAAAGTTTGCTCAAATTCTATGATGAAGACCTTCACCAGCATCAGGGCACCTGGAGAGACAGCAGCAACAGTCTGGTTGACCAGGCAAGCTCCAGACAAACCTGGCACAGCGCCGGGCTCCGTGGGTAGGAAAACTCTCGAAGCACATCAAGGTAAAGATATATCAAAGTCATATCGGAGTAAACCTGCTCTCCCCAGTCCACCCTTGTTAGGCAGTAAGACTTTCTTTGTGACTTTGTGATCAGTTAGACTGTTACTGCTAGTATCCCGCAACGCCTTCTGACCCTCATCTCCTGCGGAAATCTCGCAGGATTCTCCTCCTCCTCCACGGTGTCTGCTTTCCACAGATATGACGACAACAGTTATCTTTTAATTAAGTCTTGGAGTGTGAGTGAGTCTGTGTGGGAGAAGCCTGGTGTAAGTGTGGGAGAAGCCTGGTGTAAGTGTGGGAGAAGCCTGGTGTAAGTGTGGTCAAAGTGAAAATGAGGTTATCCAAGAAGTTGGGGGTCGAAGCTCTGGGGTTGGCTGGGGTATGAGGAAGATTGTCATGAGGGATCGAGTATCTAAGAGGTTGGGGTTAGAGGCTCCGGGGTTGGCTGAGGGTATGGGTGAGGCTTACATAAGGGGCGAGGTGTTCGAGAGCTTGGGATTGAGGCTCTGGGGTTTTCTGGAGAATAGATGGCGCTCAGTGTAATTGGGTGAGAGAGGTGAAATTCTGGACACTGGATAGGAATTGAGTAAAAGGTGTGGGATTCTTGGTGGTAGTACAGTGTTGTACAGGATATCTGAAGTGGTAATCTGGACACTGATGTAGGTCTGTATGCAGGTGTGGCCTGGGCACTCGTAGAGGGCGATCACGTCAACACATAGCTTGATGGTGGGTTGGACTGGAGCATTAGATTACAACCACCGGCCCTCTCCTTGACAGCTCGAGCTGCCAGGTGGGATCAAAGGAGGAAACCGGAGGGTAAGGGATGGGGAAGGGAGGGTGTTATGTCTAGTTAGCACCTGGTCACCTGCCACAGAACTAGCCTTGTTGATTTCCATATTTAATTGGCTGATACTAAACAAATCACTCTCTCTTATTTCCAGCAAAACTTTGTAGTATAATATATATATATATATATATATATATATATATATATATATATTATATATATATATATATATATATATATATATATATATATATACTTGGAGGGTGTTCCGGGAGTCAACGACCCCCTCGGCCCAGTCCTTGACATTTTGTATCTTGTAGAATCTACAGGCAATATATATTTTTGTTGCCTCCTTACTTTTGGTGTAGGCGCTGACTCAGCCTCAGCTGACAAGTCTTGATATCGACCTGGTTGGTTTCTCTAATCTCTTTGAGTGACTCAAGAAATCGTAATAACACGACTCACTCGCCATGGGTTCAAATGCCACCCGTTCCGTGGCTTCTTCGAGTGATATTAACTCATGTAGGAGGGATTTCCAATCCCCTTTTGTAGAGAAGCTAAGAGTTTCGGACAGCAAGATCAGTATCACAGCCAAAGAGTCACAAATACCATCATCATATAAGTCTTGTAAAGAACTGGGTGAGCTTGTCACTTTTTTTCAGTGTCACCCTTTGGAGTAGGTGATCTCAACTTTCCTTGCAGTGTTATTGTGCAGGAGGAACTTGGTAATGGGTTCATTGCCAGCATCAGAAGATAGCATGGTGACTACCTTCCTACCTGTCCACTTAAGGTCGAGACTCAATCAGAGGAACAGTAGTTCAGTGTTTCTCACTTCACCTTGAGCTTAATCGTTGTCTTAGAGTTCTGTACACGACGATTACCATTTTTGTTATCCCTTGCTGTACCTATACGTATCTGTACTTATACTGGAGGTACGTAACTGGCCGAAGCTAGTAAAGAAATGGTAAGCATAAATAACTGACTTTTTTAGTTTTGGCAAGGCATTTTTAATTAGAGCAATGACAATTTTAGAAGTGACATTCACATGCTTCTCAGCCGAGAAGTTCACTCCATGTACAGTAGAAGTTGTGACCTCACCCGATTCCCTGGTGCATGAGCATCTTACGTACTCTGCAGAAAATCTTGAATCCCCATTTTCTGGTCTTGAAATCCCTTGATATATTCTCCTTGGAAAGTAGGCGAATATGATGCATCACAATCTACACCTGGAAAATTCTAGAGAACTTGGTTCCAAATCTGATCACCGAAATCACGACCTACGAAAGCAGGAGGCTTGGCAGACAATACAATATATCCCAAATGTAAAGGAGTGTGATGTTTTCACTAATAAATAACACAAATGTAAAGGGACCAAGACTCTTCAACATCCTCCCTTCATACATTAGAGGAATTACTAACAGACCTATGGCTGCCTTCAAGAGTGAACTTGATGAGTTTCTCAAGCCCTGATCAGACCACCTGTGATACAAACGTTGGACTGCGTGCGCCTTGCACCAACAGCCTGGTTGATGAGGTCAGCAACCGAGAGTCACTGCAAGGACCCCACGGAATTCTCTCACCCCCACGGAACCACATTGCCAGAGATACATCTCCCCCACGCATCCTGACGCTGTATGATCCTTACGAGTTTAGCGCTTCCTCGTAATAATGATGATGATGATAATAATAATAAGTGACGCTCCGACGACAAGACTGAGTCTCACTTTGTAACCTCTGACTATTTACCTGCATCTTGTCTTTTGAGTCTTATCTGTGTCAGTGGTACTTACTTGCCCGTCGTTGCTTTGTATTCTTCTTCTACTTCTTCTTCTTCTTCTTCTTCTTCTTCTACTTCTTCTTCTTCTTCTTCTACTTCTTCTTCTTCTTCTTCTTCTTCTTCTACTTCTTCTTCTTCTTCTACTTCTTCTTCTTCTTCTTCTTCCTCTTCTTCTTCTTCTTCTTCTACTTCTTCTTCTTCTTCTTCTTCTTCTTCTTCTTCTTCTTCTTCTTCTTCTTCTTATTATTATTATTATTATTATTATTATTATTATTATTATTATTATTATTATTATTATTATTATTATTATTATTCAGAAATAATAAATTTTGATCTGATGAAGGAGAGGGCTGCTCCATTTCCTTGGATTAAGAGCTCTTCACCCGCATTAATACGCCTCCACTGAAGGTGGCTGCTGTGAAGCCTTGAACATTTCCTGTGAAAATGCGAATCATTACTGAGTCTGGTAACGCCTCAATCTGGGCCAATTTACCACAGTTCGATGCTGCTCTTGCCTTTAAGATGATGTTATAGTGGTTTTATTGTGTCTGTACTTTGTGTGTGTGTGTGTGTGTGTGTGTGTACTCACCTATTTGTGGTTGCAGGGGTCGAGACTCAGCTCCTGGTCCCGCTTCTTCACTGCTCAATGATCTTTATCATACTTCGTCTTAAAAGTATGTATAGTTCCTGCCTCCACTACGTCACTTGCTAGACTGTTCCACTTCCTGACTACTCTATGACTAAAAAAAAACTTCCTAACATCTCTTTGACTCATCTGAGTCTTTAAGTTCCAATTGTGACCCCTTGTTTCTGTGTACAATTTCTGGAACATCCTGTCTCTGTCCACCTTGTCAATTCCTCGCAGTATTTTGTATGTCGTTATCATGTCTCCCGTAACCCTCCTTTCCTCCAGTGTCGTCAGGCCGATTTCCTTTAACCTTTCTTCATAGGACATTCCCCTTAGCTCTGGAACTAGTATTGTTGCAAACCTTTGCACTTTCTCTAATTTCTTGACGTGCGTGATCAGGTGTGGGTTCCAAACTGGTGCTGTATACTCCAGTACGGGCCTGACGTACAAGGTGTACAGAGTCTTGAACGATTCCTTACTGAGGTATCGGAACGCTATTCTCAGGTATGCCAGGCGCCCATATGCTACAGCAGTTATCTGGTTGATGTGCGCCTCAGGAGATGTGCTCGGTATTATACTCACCCTAAGATCCTTTCTTTGAGTGAGATTTGCAGTCTTTGGCCACGTAGCCTATACTCTGTTTGCTGTCTTCTTTGCCCCTCCCCGATCTTCATGACTTTGCATCTGGCGGGGTTTAATTCGAGGAGCCAGTTGCTGGACCAAGCTTCCAGCCTGTCCAGGTCTCTTTGTAGTCCTGCCTGATCCCCATCCGATTCAATTCTCCTCATTAACTTCACATCATCTGCAAACAGGGACACTTATGAGTCTATCCCTTCCGTCATGTCATTCACATATACTAAAAATAGCACTGGTCCTAGGACTGACACCTGTGGAACCCCCGCTCGTCACAGGCGCCCACTCTTATACCTCGTCACGTACTATGACTCGTTGTTACCTCCTTGTCAGGTATTCTCTGATCTATTGCAGTGCCTTTCCTGTTATACGTGCCTGATCCTCTAGCTTTTGCACTAATCTCTTGTCAGGAACTGTGTCGATGGCCTTCTTACAGTCCAAGAAAATGCAGTGTAGAGTAATGTAGTGTAGTTGTGAGTGTGTGTGTGTGTGTGTAGTGTAGTTGTGTGTCTAATTATGAACAGTAAATGTAATTACAGATCATATTGTGTTGTCGTCTAAAATAAATTCATCGGTTAAGATCACTTGGTTTCCAATATCTGTGTAATATACTTCTTCCTCTCAGATCTCGTTCAAGCTGTCAAACTCGCAATTTGTGAATTATTACATTTATTATATTTACGGGAAACATGTGTCTCACACATCATCTTGTCGGTACCATTTTCATCATACCAGTCTGACACAGCTACGCAAAGGTATCTTGGTACAATGGACATCTTCCACAACTTCATTTCCTAAACACTAGTTATAAGTGAGAAGTGTTGGATTCCAGAGGACTTGTATAGCATGGGCCAGTAGGCTAGTTGCAGTGCTTCTTAATTCTTGCCTTCTTGCTTCTACTAGTGGACCCCGCCTCCTGCAGCGTCTTCGAGGCCTTCAACGCCTTACCTTCAGCAGTATATAAGACTCCATTCTCATGCTTCATCTTACAGTTACATAGGTCATCTATATGATGAAGACCCGTGTCAGGAGACACTTGTTCTGTCTCCTGACGGATAAAACAACAAGAAGCTTCAGCTTCTCCAGGAAGAAGGGACTGACCACCTCACAAACTATTTCTCTAAAATTGATGGACTAATTACACCATCTTTACCTCGCCACTGCTCCTGCTGCCCTCAGCAGGAGTAACGCCAGACATGTATAGGTCATTCAGCGCCTGGGGTCAGGGAGGCAGTCAGGTTCGATACAAGGAAGGGAAGGGACGGATAACACTATTGGACATGATTTTTTTGTTAGGTCTATTTTTGTCATATTCTGAAATTACGAACTGAAATTTCAAATTATAACTTCTTGTTCTTCCTGATATTAGCATCATCAAATTCTCTTTGTCATTTTTTTATATACTGATCCTCTATGTTTTCCTCTTTTCTATTTACCTTAGTTTGTAGATATAAAAAATATGCAATTATGTGAAATGCTGGAGGCTCGCTTCTCTTTCCGGGAATTGACCCCGTGACCTCCCAGTTGGGACGTGTACTTGGTCTCACCAGGTGGTACACCAGTAGCATTGCATGGGGCTGCCTTAGTGGAACCTTTGATATACCTTTGATGGGTTTCGAGAGCTTTCTTACTCCAGCAGCCCGTCCAATTGTCAGACTTGTCTGTGGCTTGCCTGGTCAACCATAAACATAATAAAATATATTTTTTCGTTAGGTTCAGAATGATTTTTTGCGAAATTATTGCGTACACAAATTTTCGCTTGCAATATTCGGCAAGAAGAGAGTTGTTATTTAAGCCAAAATCGCAAGTTTTACCTAGTCGGCACGATATATATATATATATATATATATATATATATATATATATATATATATCATTCCATACAATAATAAGAGAGCGCCTCGTCTGATCGGCTTCAAAACCTAAACGCTACTGTATTTTAATTTTAGTTTTATGTTTTTATGTTTTTTTTAGGGTGGGGAGGGGCTTGTGTGGATGCCAATTTGCCAGTTTTTAAGCAGCTTTAGCAAACTGGATTTTCTTCAAAAAAAATCTGTATCAGTTATTTTTCTTACAGAATTGTAGAACATTTTAAACTGGATATCAATGAGAAAAGAAAACTGAAAAATAACGAAATCAATTTAGTTTAACAATAGTGATCCCTAGATTTTCATATTTTTGGTAAATTCTCAGCAAAATTTTTCGTTTCTTCTTTCAAAATTTTCGTTTATAACTCAAGAACGTCTCATTCGATCGGCGTGAAATTTCAGTGCTGGTGTACTTTATTTATATGGAAGTTTGGGTCCCTTTATGGACAATGTTACATAGCCGATAGGCAATTCAGAGAAATGGTAATTCCAAGGAAATAGTAACTCCATCTCTGCTGGAACCAAACCCTTGACGTCGCTGCAGATGTTGAACCCCTGATGGATTGCTTGACGACTTACTAATTACCTTACTGATGCCTCCTGCCAAGGCTGACATCACTGAATGAAGCCCGTTCTGTGGGATGGAATATTACAGGGAGACATAAGAGAGTGTTTATACCAACTTTGTAAGTGTCATGTAGTACCATAAAGTAGTAGCGCACCACGGACATATTCAGATTTTTGCATAATTTTTTTTCATCTCCATCCAATTTGCTCTTTTATCATACTTCTCCTTTCTATTATCTCTCGGGGGTTGCCGCTTAGTTCAGTGGGGAGAACTTTCTACTTCCAATCGCAAGATTCAGGATCTGATTCAATGACACGAGGAACAATATGGGGATGTTACTGTACCTCACTTTCCCTGCTGCTCCGGTCCATCTTGTGTGTAAACAAACTATTACATGAACGGGAAAAATGTGTCAGAAAACTTCAGTTCTGCCGGACGATTATGTGTCCTGTGTAATAAAACACTCCAGTGTTATTTGTAAGAAACTCCAGTGCCTTCTGGAAGTATTCATGTGTTTAATAAACTGTATCAATGTACCTGAAGTTGTTAATAATTAAAAGTTATCTCTTCTCTCTCGTAGCCTGCCCCTTGACCCCATTCACTCTGCTTCTTTTCCCCCTTCTCCTTTACCGTCTATTGCCATGTCCATCATAAGTCTATCATATAATGGTAATACCTCCATATATTATCTTATTGTATTAACCTAGGCACAGTGGGTCTTCCTCTCAGAGTACGGTCTTCACGTTAATCCTCTTCCCTCAATCTCGGCTCTATGCACAATTAGGAGTTAGGTGAGAGCAGTTAGATAGTATGATTGTCTCGAGATCAGAGGAAGGAGGTTGAGCCTCCACCGCTCTTACACACGAACTTAAGCACTTCACATGCACTAACATCAATTTTAGTGTGAATTCTTTTTATACCCCCATTGCTGATTTTCATTACCACTGAATTATACATGCACTTTGTGGTTTTCAGTTTGTAGTTGTAGTAGTTGACCCTATGTTGGGGTTATTTTTCCCAAAAGATTTCATTCATGAAGCGGTAAATCCACGTGCGTCATTCAGTGCAAGGAATAGTGATGGCTCGATCCTTGGTCCGCTAATCACAGCCTGGTCTGTGTTCAGTTAGCTTGTCTGTTGCATCATGCTGGGTGTTAAAGGGGTTCTTGGTCGTTCCGGGAGTGCTTGACGGTGGATGTAACTGAGGTTGTTGGTGTGGGACAAGGACTGTTTGTGGCTGTAACTGTAGTTACTGGTGTCTGTGAGAATAGTTGTTAGAGGCTGTGACAGCATTTGTTAGTGAGTGTGAGACTAGTTGTTAGTGAGTGTGACAGTAATTGTTGGTGAGGTGAGCTGGCAACCTAGCCATTGCAGGCGATGCTAGAATTTGTTTGAAAGTAGCATCATAGATACAACGATCCTCCTAGCTGATATAAACCGAATCTTACAGTGAACTATTGACAATTCTATAGAGTTCAATGAGGACAAACTTCAGTTACTACGTCACCAAAGAATGGAGGAAATAAAAACAAGATAGGAATACTAAACAAACATAAACCATTCAGAAGAACATAAGTTAAATGTGAGAGACGTGGGAGTGATAATGTCAGATATCACGATGAAGGAGCACAACATATTATTATTGCAAATGCAGCAAAGATGATAGGCTGCATAACTAAAGTCTTCAAAACAAGAGATGCCAAACCAACGATGATGATATTCTTCGGGTAAGTCATTCTTTCTAAGAATATTGATTCTTAGAACCCGTTCATAGATTTTGATAATGTGTGAGATTAGGGCTATTGGTATATAATTTTTCGCAATTCTTTACCGCCGCTTTTGTGAAGTGAAGGATTTTTATTTTTTTTATAAATATGGAATTCCACTAGTCTGGATATGGAACATAATATATGGACATGCTATCTATGGCTTCTTCAAAATCAACCGGAAAGAGAACTACATCGGAAACTGTGGAGATGTTGGCCCTGTTTTGAGCCTCATTCATGAAAAACTCATTTAGGTCATAGATTTGTACACAGATGTGAACACAGAGTCGCATTATTACTTTAGTATTGCACTCATCTTCACATTGCCATCAGTGTATTTCGCCTCCTTTGAGTAAAGTCCCAGTGCTGGATACAGTTTTCTCCCTGGAATTTACATAAAAATATTTGGTGTTTCTTATTTAATTGATGTTTTTTTGCTCCCTCTGTCTTTCCTGGACTCTAAATGATGCATTCAGTTTGTGCTCGATGTTCTCCATTTCTCTAACAAGAGACTGCTGTTTTCAGAAGATCTATTAAACCGTCATCTTCGCCGGTAGAGGGAATATTCCCCTCCATCCTTCTCCCTCTCTCTCGAGAGAGAGAGTTTGCATCTCCTCCACTGTGGAGGTAGGTGTCTGGAGAATACTTCGAGCACCAAAGAGCTCATTCTCGAAAGAAACTGGTTTAGATCTTGGGTGGTCATGTCATCATCTCAGCGTATCTCGCCAAGTTCCCGATTTATTTGATCCCACTTGATGTTGTTCTTGTTAAAGTTGGATCTGTTGGAATCACCCTCCAGGTAAACTCTAGGTTGTTGGCGGCTGAGATTGGCGTTTGTTTGCAAGGCTGTTGGTGTTTCTTTTATGGTAGTGCTCGTGATGTGCTGTTGGGGTGTAAGTAGTGGGTGTGGTAGTGATGGTTGGGTGGTGGTGGAGATGGTTAAACTGGTGGGTGTCAGTAGTGGAGGTTTTGCTGCTGAATGAGATGGCGGTGTGTTGATGATTACCAATGTGGTGACGGTGGGAATAGATGAACTGATGAGGAAAGTGCTTGTATTTGTTATCAAATCGGTAAGTGTGGGCAGTGGGAGCGGTGTTAATGATGTCAGGGGTGGTAGGGAAAAAGTACTGGTGGTTTCAAAAGTGGTGCCGGTGAAGGTGGTGGGTGTGGAAGTAGTAGTGATGGAAGTGACAATGATGGCATTGGTGGTGGTGGAGGTGGTGGAACAACTAATGGGTCGTAGAGGCTTTTATTTAGCTAATATTAACATAGGCGCAGCATAATCAATCATTTGTCTAATATAGGCTGTGTACATATCTACTATTCTTACATAGCATCACAGTCGAAGTTGTAGCCATAAACAGGTCTCAGAATTTCCTGCATAATTAGCTCAATTAAAACATTCTAGGAGGTCCACCAATCTTAATGTATGTTCTTACTAAGCAAAATTAGATTGCAGCTGATTATAGATCAGATGCATATGCGAGACTGAGGCATCACAAGACCTCTCATACCCTTGTAGGAATATCTGCACTCTTTTATATATCCATATTAGTTTGGTGATATTGCTATTTTCCAAGACCGGGAAAAATTGGAAAATATGTGCCTCGAAACTGATAATATACCTGGGGGCATCATACTCCACAGCCAGCACCTCAGACTCAAGTAATCTACACCTTTTAATTATGCTAAGTGGCCAAAGCTGGCACCTAACGATCACAGACGCTATGTAGGATAACAACTCCATTTGCAATATCAAATGCAGGTTTTAAATAAAGAAATGTGGTAACACTAGTAGAAGAGTGTGCAGGGAGAAAGGAGTAATACGATCTTGCACACATTCCTCGTTCATCATTCATAGTTCAGACATTTAGAGAGGATGGAACAAAATAGAATGACATGAAGGGCGTATAAATCTGTAGTGGAAGTAAGGCTGGGTAGAGGTCGTCCTAGGAAAGGTTGAGGGAGGGGGGTAAAAGAAGTTTTGTGTGGGAGGGGCTTAGACTTCCAGCAAACTTGAGTGAGCGTGTTAGGAGAGAGTGGAGGCAAGTGGTTTTTATGACATGACATGCTGTTGGAATGTGAGCAAAGTAACAACTATGAAGGGATTCAGGGAAACTTGTTAGCCAGACTTGAGTCCTGGAGGTGGGAAGTTCAGTGTCTGCGCTCTGAAGGAGGGATGGAGATATGTTGCAGTTTTTGAAGTGTAGTGCCAGTACGCCTCTGGCAAGACAGTGATGGAGTGAGTGATGATGAAAGTGTTTCTTCTTTCTCAGGTCACACTGACTCGGTGAGAAACGACCGATTTGTTAATAAAAGTAATTCTTCGTTCATTAACAAAAGAGATGAGGTGAGATTTGGTGCATGTTTCTATAATATAGAATCATTCTTTCAAATGTTTTAGACAGGCAGCTAGTCAGTGACACTTGTCTAAATGCATCAGTCCTTTATGTTGGTAATAAATATGTTAGTGTCTGTGATGGGAATGACAGTGACAGACAGGAGCTATTGTGGTGTAGGTGACTGGGTGGGAAATTGCAATAATATTAATACTGGTGGTGCTTGTGTTAGAAGATGTAATACTGATATTAGCAAAGTAGCGGAGGTGGAATTTTGTTTAATATTTATGGAAGATAAATACAATTGAAGTGTGGTGCTATCCTATACCATTTGAAAGTTTACATGTCTAGAGGAAAGCTAGCAATGTTTTCTTTCTTATGATCGATCACACAGGATGGGCTGCATACATCAGGTAAAGAAATCTGTCAGCCAGTGCTGGGAGACATCAATAAGTCGATGAGGATATTGTTTTGTACCTTGTAAATCCAGTGGTAGCATGTTCATCTGAGAAGCGAAGGACCTGGGTTCAATTATGGGCAATGCATGACGTGTGACTAATAAACGAAAATACATTCAGTGGCTACTTTATTAGGTACACCTGTACACCTCGTTAATGCAAATACCCAATCATCCAGACTCGTGACAGCAGCTCAGTGTCTTAAAGCGTGCAGACATGGTCAAGAGGCGTAGTTGTTGTTCAGACCAAACATCAGAATGGAGAAGCATTTTGATCTAAGCGACTTTCACCGTGGAATGATTGTTGGTGCCAGACGGGGTGGTTTAAGTAGCTCAGAAACCTCACATCTGGGATTTTCACAAACAACAGTCTCTAGAGTTTATAGAGAATGATGTGAAAAACACAAAACATCGAGTGAGTGACAGAGAAGTCAGAGGAAAATGGTAAGATTAGTTCAAACTGACACGAAGGCGACAGTTACTCAAATAACCAAGTATTACAACAGTGGGATGCACAAGAGTATCTCTGAACGCACAATACGTCGAACCTTGAAGTGGATATGTTACATATCTATATATATAAAACTAACCAAGGTTCCACTCCTGTCAGCTAAGAATAGGAAACTGGTCACAGGCTCACCATAACAGGACAGTTGAAAATTGGTAAAACGTCGCCTGGTCTGACAAATAGCGATTTCTGCTGCAACATAAAGATGGTAGTGTCAGAATTTGCCGTAATCCTATGGTATGTGGTGGAACGAGAGATTCGCAGCATGAATGTGCAGCAGACAGATCTGCAGCAACTGCTTGATGTTATCATGTAAACATGAACCAGAATATCTAAGGAATATTTCCAGCACCTTGTTGAATCCATCCCATGAAGAATTCAGGCTGTTCTGGGAGCAAAGGGAAGCCTTACCCAGTACTAAAAGGGTTTACTTAATAAAGTGGTCACTGAGTGTTGATTCCCATGAGCCAATCGACTATTGTGGCTGCATCTTAAGAGAGAGGATGTAAGCACTCCCAAGAAAATAAGCCACCTTGGCTGGCTTTCTTTAGTTATCCTGGGTTATTATCCCTCCGGGGTTAATTCTGAGTAAATAATCCGAGTATAATCATATGCTTAAAGAACTCTAAAATGGTTTTATTAGCTACGGGAGCTTCAGAGGTTTCCTTCCAGCTTGGCTGGTTTAATTTTATTTGGGAATTATAGTGAAAAATTAATATGAGGCATCATTATAATTACTGGGGCATTGGTGGCGTATGCAATGGAGAAGAGGGTTGGAGGTAGTTATCCTGGGTTATTATCCCTCCGGGGTTAATTCTGAGTAAATAATCCGAGTATAATCATATGCTTAAAGAACTCTAAAATGGTTTTATTAGCTACGGTAGCTTCAGAGGTTTCCTTCCAGCTTGGCTGGTTTAATTTTATTTGGGAATTATAGTGAAAAATTAATATGAGGCATCATTATAATTACTGGGGCATTGGTGGCGTATGCAATGGAGAAGAGGGTTGGAGGTAGAGGGAATATGTTGTTTCATCTTGATTTCTTGAGCTTTCTTATATCTCGTCTTGAAGTTGTGTAATAAAATTTGTCTCTACTCCGTCTACATTCAGCTCATTCCACCTCTCCATTACCCTGATTAAAGAAATTCTTTACTTACTGTTCGTGTGACTCATGTGTATTCATAGATTCCGTCTACGCTGCTTTGTTCCTGATCCACTTGTTTCAAACAGACTCTCTTCTGTCCGATCTGTAAGTACCTGTGTGTGAGAGAGACAGACAGAGGGGAAAGGTCGCGGGGTTGTATTTACTAAGCTAAGTTCGCGGATGCTGAACTCGAGTCCAGCTTCACGCCTCTTAACTTTCAGTTGGCTTACACGATCCGTCTTATTTACTTTTGAAACAGTATATAGACTGAGCTTCTATTATGTCCTTCTTTAATGTGTCTGTATGTGCGTAATTACCCATGTATCATAACTGCATTATACTATCTTCAGCTGCAGGAGTTATCGTGGTGACCGTCGTCAGTAATTATTGTAAAAAATATTTTTATTTCCGGTGGTTGTGCCATTTATTAACTTATTTTTTTTAAATTCAGTCCGGTGTACCACCGCTCTGAGTGCATGTATGTGCGTGTATGTATGTAGATGAGAGTGTGTGTGTTGATGAGTGTATGTATGTAGATGAGAGTGTGTGTGTTGATGAGTGTATGTATGTAGATGAGAGTGTGTGTGTTGATGAGTGTATGTATGTAGATGAGAGTGTGTGTGTTGATGAGTGTATGTATGTAGATGAGAGTGTGTGTGTTGATGAGTGTATGTATGTACGTGTGCGGTCAATAACTCAAAAAGCTGACTCGTAATTTTCAACATTCAAACAAAACAAAATAAAGGACTTGAAATGAGGGACTTGAAGCCTTGAGGAGTAATTTGATAGTGTAATTGAGTGTGCAACGGGATCGTTTTCATGCAGTTAACGGGCAGAAATAGACTATTACTGTAATTGGATGATCTGTGTGGAATCAGAGAGGCACGACGGTCTCACTAGCAGGCTGAGAGTAGCGCGCTCTCTGTAATTGTGTAGTTGTAATTACCTAGGTGTGCTTGCGGTAGGATGGGGCTGAACTCTAGCTCTTGGTTCTGGCTCTCAACTTTCAGTCAAGTGGCGAGAAAGAGCTCTGTTGTATCTATGGTGTATGGCGCCCGCTTCCTCTGTGCCAGTGTTTACCTCTTTGCTTCTCTTTACCACTTATATGGTGAATAAATTCTCTGAAAACTGAAAACCTTTGTTCAGGTTTCTTCTCTGACTCTATCCTGTCTATTCGGTTTTCGCTCATACAGTAATGGTAGACCTATGTCTTTCCAAATAACTCTTTTTCTCTCAACTTAGGCACCAGTTCGGATGAACAAGAAAATATGATGGATATAACTTATATAATCAGGTTAATATACAGTGGGAACAATACGGGACCCAGCACTGAAGATCCATGTGGGACACCACTACTGGCTGCCTCCTCCCCTAATGCTTTATCCTTTATAGTCAGTCTCCTTTTTCTAATTTTCATGTATTTCTTTATGAATTCTAATAAATTTCCATTTCTTTAAGAATTTTCAGTCTTTCCTGAATAACCTCTGTCAGTCTGCGCGTGTATCTAAATGATTTGTTTCGCAAAACTTGATTGTTTAAATGTTGCCATGATTGTTTAAATGTATTTATATAAGGGGTTGTAAAAGAAGTGAATGCTGGAGTGTCGGGAAAAGATGAGGAATTAAAAGATATTGGATGTGATACGAAGTAGGGCTTGTTATAGTTACGCTTTGCCAATAACACAGTTCTCTTTGAAGATTCTGAAGACAATTACAAAGGTCTGGTTAACGAATTTGAGAGGTAGGAAATTAAAAGGGCAAAATTAATGAGGGTAACAAAAATCCAAGGCAATGATACATTGAATATCAAATTCGAATAATGAAGTATGGAGGAAGTGGATGAATTCAGACATTTGAGAGAATTCAGACATTTGAGAAGGGGCATGTCAGCAGATGTGTCTCTGAAAGATGAAAGAAAAAA
>WNWK01007602.1:0-22500 GCA_009830355.1 Cherax destructor | reverse complement strand
GTAACATTTTGAGGAGCGTCGTGCGATCTGGTAAATTTTTTATATTGCACTCTTATAATATCATTTTAAAATTGATCTGCCTTTACGTTATGGCTGCTGAAGGATACCTGAAGGACGCTCCGGGGGATCGACGCTCCCACAGCCGGGTCACAGACCAGGCATACATGTGGATTAAGGCTTGATCAACCAGGCTGTTATTGCTAGCAGCACGCAATGCAACGTTTGAATCACAGCTCGGATGGTCAGGAACTGATCTGAGGCACTTGTCAAGGATATTACGGACAAAAAGTACTTGTAAAGAACAAAAAAGCACAATACCGCACACTGAAGAAAGAAATTTATGACGACTTTTCTGTCGGTCTTGGAGCATTTACAAGTTACACTAACACACGAAGGTGAGAGAGCCAGTGTATATATAGGTGAGGGAGGATGGGGACGGGACAAGGAGAGAAAGAAAAGAGGAAGCGGAGAAGTAGTGGTAGAAGTAATGGTGGTAGTGGAAGTAGTAGTAGAAGTAGTAGTGGTAGTAGTCAGTAGGGGGGAGTAGTGGTAGTGGCACAAGAGACAGAAAGGGGAGTGAAGCGGGGAAATAGTAGTAGTAGTGGTAGTGTTAAACTACTAGAACCCTCTAGAGTGCCTGAAATGCTCTCTCAGGAGCGCTTAAGAGCGAGAGAGATGCCTGATATTATATACATGGATGATGCTTGAGGACCTATAGTCACAATTAACACACTATGATAACAGCGCACTGGGATGAGATACTGGAGGAGGTGTAAAACAGACCCAGTGAAAAGCAGGGGCGCAGTGAGCACAGTACGAAAACACTGTGTCCGATTATATGGCTCTAAATTATTTAATATATTACCAGTAAATATTAGAAATATTGTCGGAACAAGTTTAAAAGTATTCAGTTCAAGTATTCGGTCTGGCACTAGGCCGAATTGGGGGGATGGAAAAGATCTCGAAAACAGTCACAGGTATATTATGGGCGTAAATCCCTAGTGTCACTGCTGGAGGTAACTCTTGGAGGCTGCTACATAGTTACATCTTGAGGCATCCATAGAATGATTCTTGGATAATTTTTCTCTAGTGAGCCTCTTGAAGGAAAAGATTTTCCCTGTGTGACTTGGGAATTATGGGTTTCCCCAGTGTTACTCTTAGGGAAGGATGAGGTCTCCTTAGCACAACTCTTCAGGATAAAGCTTTCCCAGTGTGTCACTTGAGGGTAAGGCTTTTCCAAAGAGAGAATGATAATTCATTTTTCGACTGACTCTCAGTTGGAGCATCTTGAAGTATATTCGACAGATCAATTCATCTGGTCAGATAAAGGCACTAGCCAACATCTGGACCGCAGCTAGCACAGATAGCTTGAGTGATCACGTTAGCAACCATGAGGCCTGGGTCGAAAGCGAGCCGCGGGAGCAGCAATCCCCGAGGCAATCAAGTGAAGTCAACAGGTAGTCAATTACATTATTTTACCTTATGTTCGTTTTCCTTCATACTAAACTCAACTCGCACATGAATTTACCTTACAATAAATATGTTATTAGGCCAAACTTTGTAATAGAGAGAGAGAGAGAGAGAGAGAGAGAGAGAGAGAGAGAGAGAGAGAGAGAGAGAGAGAGAGAGAGAGAGAGAGAGAGAGAGAAGCATAACATACACAGCATAAGAAGATGGTATAGGATTTTGTAAAGATAAAATTACTTTGGGTGTTCCAGATGACGGCTAACTTTAAGGAAGTTTTGAGGTTTCTTACATAATGATGGACTCTGCTCAGTATTGATGGATCCTTCACCAATATTGGTGGACTCTGCACCAATATTGATAAACTCTACGCCAATATTAGTGGATTTTTCACCAATATTGATGGACTCTGCGCTAATAATGATTAACTCTGCATCTTTCTTGCTGAACTCTGCTCCAATATTAGACTCTGCGCCAATATTAATGGACACTGGGCCAATGTTGATTGACACTACACCAATGTTGATGGACTCTGCACTAGTCTTGCTAGACACTGAGGCAATATGGATGGTTTCTGTGCCAATGTTAATTTACTTTACATCAGTGCTAATTTTAATGGACAATGCACCAATATTGATGGTCTCTACGCCAATATTAAAGGGCTTTATGCCACTATTGATGGACTCGTGGTGTCATGTTGTTAGATCCGCCTTCATTTGATAATAGAGTTTCCATTATCAAAGGCCCCGTCGACTTTCTTGTCGACCTCTACTTCAGTGACCTCCAACGCTAACGTCCATGGCGTTGCTTGATAAGCACAGGGCAACATACTCTAAAGAATTTAACTGGAAGCTAAATGATACAGAGAATCCGGGAAAGAAAGTGTAGCCAACGCAGTTGAACCTACACCACACCAGGCCTATGTAAATCTAAGAGGACAAGAATCACACCAACGCTCAGACTAGGCCTACTTAATAGCATCACTGAATACGAGATGGTAATTCCAGCTGTTGACACTTACCGATATTCTCCCTCAGTCTAACGTGTAGGGAGGTGATATAGGACAATAAAATAGATGCTGACTGGAAGTATCCACAGTGACTTGCTCGTGAAATATACCAGCTAATCCTCCACCCTCCTGTCATATAGTCTCGGTACCACCCTTTGTAGGGCTGTGCTAAATGGCCCCTACAGGTTTTGTTCCCTCTCGTTATATAATAATATTTGTACAATAATAATAATAATAATATAATAATAATAATAATAATAATAATAATAATAATAATAATAATAATAGTAATAATAATACATTTTTTTAAGTTCTGATAAAGAGTTGAATTAAATGTTCAGAAATATTACAGGACAAATACCGGGAAAGTACCTGGAAAGTACCTTGGTCTAGGACCGCCTCTGCGGCCCGGTCCCAGACCAAGCCTCCTAGTTGCTGGCCTGGCGATAAAACTGTTGGTGCCCACCTCCCGCAGCCCAAAGTATACGCTATAACCCAACTGATCAAGAACTGTTTTAAAGAATGTGTCATGTTCCTTACTAAAGACAACCAGAGGATTGTTGGTGAAGAGTGGTGGTCCCTTTACACTTAGTGAGTTCTCTCTTATCTTACACCGTCTGCCAAGCCTCTTCTGTTCGTAAGCAGTAATTTCGGTGTGCAGGTTTGGGACCAATCTCTCCAGTATCTTCTAGGTTTAGATTATGATGTATCTTTCTCGCCCACTTTCTAGGGACTTCAAGCACTCCCAGTAATTTAAGTGCTTGACTGAGCTTATACGAGCTGTGAAGATCTCTATATATTTTCCAGCACAGAAATTTCGCCTGCCTTGTAGAAGGCCGTTAGCAAACAGCAGTACTCAAGTCTAGAGAGAACTAGTGAGCTGAGAAGTGTCATCATTTTTATTACAGAAACAGCAGTGTGTCAGGTACACCCAAGTCTAACCTGGCACCGTCTGCCGCATTGCAAGTGACACCGGTAAATGTGTTTCAGTCAAAGCATCCGTTGAATGCTGTCTGGCCTCTTCCCTTCCTCCCCTCTTACCATCCCTCCCTCTCTCCCTCCCTCCCACCAGAAGAGCCACAGACGGCACTGCAGGACTGCATATTGCACCGGGGAGCTCGGGATCAAACAAGCAGATGAAAAAGGAATATGCAGTATTTACGAGAGTGTAGTGCTCTCGCGTGCGCCTCGACAAAGCAAATACTGGGCCAACGCGTTGTTATTTGAAGACCATTAAAAGGGTGGGGAGGGAGGAGGAAGAGAACGAGGAAGAGGAAGAGGAGGAAGCGGGGGAAGGAAATAGAAGAGAGGAGGGGAAGACAGGGTATAAATGTATAGCTCTCGTGTTGGTACAAGCGGCCTCCATTTCTTCATCATTTTAGCCTCGTCGTTCCAGTGCTTCCACAGTAATTCTTGCGCACAGCCGTGTCGAAATTGTGTTGGGGTCGTGGCTGCCGCTGTTTGTCATACAGATGATGCTTCGCTAGCGAGGGAAGATACTTTGTCAATTTTTACTCCTCTGGGAGCTATTACTCCAGGATGACTCCCAAAAATAAACAATGTACTGCGCCTTATTTCCACTGGAGTCATTAAGTCCTATTTCCCAGAATGCTCCCCACAAAAGGTAGCAAACACCCAGATACACACACACACACATACGTAGTGTGTCACTAGTTAATGTTCCAAGTCGGTCCTAAACGTCGTAATAAGTTTCTTTCTCCTATGTGTGGGTTATTTGTGTATTATTCCAGTCACGGTATTGTGCCTTTTTTATTATTTATATGTAGCAGGTTGGTAGCCAACAACCATCCCGTAAAGTACTACCGTCCATGTACATGATTGTCAAATGTACACGTAGGGGTAGACAGGAACCATTCAATGAAGGTACTACCATCCTGTTACATGAGTGTGAAACACACACACACATACAGCGAAGAGGCGGGGCCAGGAGCTGAGTATCGACCCCTGCAACCACAATTAGGTGAGTACAATTAGGTGAGGTTAGTACACACACACACACACATACATTGTATTGTATCTTTTAGACGCTGACCATTCAAGTTGCTCTCCTATCACACGGGCGTGAAACAAACATTAGGTTACACATACACATTAGGTTACACATACACACATTAAGTTAAATGAGAGATACATCTGTGTGTCTTATTACAGCATTTTTCAATTGATTTTGTACATTTGGTTAAAAATAAAGACGTTCTTCCTAGGTGGATACATTCCTAGCACTTAGGAAGCCTTTTAACAGCACCATTTGAACAGTCTTAAAAAACTATCATGAAGGAGGCAGTGACCATAAAGTGAATATTGATCTTCGGAACTGGTGGACAATTTAACTCTAGGAAATAACCATTCATCATTTTAATGACACACGATATTTTGAAAAAGAAGACAAAACTAGCAAGTGCAACATGTATAGTGCATGAATAAGCAATGCAAAGAAATGTATTTTTAAGAACAGATTTTCTTTTGTTTCTTCATTTATTCATGAACGCTAAGGATAAAATATCAAATGGCAATCAATCCCAAATATCCTTCTTAATGCATTTATCTGGATAGGAATTGCTGCTTTTATTTAGTTGTCAGTTGGTGATTCAGGTATAACAAATTCTTACGAGGATGCTTCAAGATGTATGAGAAGGTCCTTCCTGTGGACTCGAGATGCTCGTCCTGCACCTGAATCATCAAAGAGGCCTACGATGCCATTTATTAGCAATTTGCCCTTAGTGTCGAAAAGCAATTTTCTATTGGATTAAGGCAATAAGAATGAAGGAGTAAATAACGAATTTCCTTTGGAAACTGACACTACAATATGTCTCGATGCATTGCCCACATCTATGAGACTGTATGCATCTCCAGGAATAGTGTTGAGTGAGGTCATGAAATCAGTGAACTTCTTGGTACACTATCTTCATCCTGCGTAGTATTACTTCCACCGAGGCCTCCGACGATTCTGTTTACTCTCCCTACTATGATGCAATAAGATCACAGTAAACAAGTGATATCACAAAATGAAAAATAACCACCGTGGAAAAAATAGTGAATTTCCGATCGCTTTCGTGATATCTCCCATTATCAAGAAACTGTAAAAATAATAGGATAGCAGTAGGCTTATAAGGCTGAGATGTCACCTCACTCAGCAAGCTGAGTGTAGGAGCAATGGGAAGATTTTGTCATGTCACATATCAAGTGAAATTTATGAGTGACATGTCAGGCATGGTTTAAATTCCTCACAAATTCTATTAATTATAAATTAATCTAATTTATATAATCCTGAACTAATATTAATATTAAAATCAATACTATTTTTTATAAAACTTTATTCGATTATATTTCTCTCAACCATGGATCTCCTTGCAACTTTCTCGGCCTTTTGAAAAGGTCATTTAATCTATTTGGAAAGCTGTATGCCAACCTCATCTATGTCTGCTGACAACCCTGAGACGATATTGTTCAAGTGCCCTCCATTATACGGCATTTCACAAACTTTTCAACTATTTCTCCGATGCCACTGTTGCCTCTGATAATGATGATTGAGGATGATAGTAAAAATTATTATTATTATTAGTAGTATGGGAAGGAGGAGGATGTTGATAATGTTCATCATCTTCATAATGACGATGATGATGACGTCGATGACGATGATGATGGTGGTGATGAGTATAATGACTGTATACATTAAAATCATTAATGTGCATCTCATCAGAGATTCCAGTCTTTGATGCAGTGCTGTTTAGAAAATGTTTATGCATGAAGTGTGACGATCGCAGGGAGCCTTCTGGTACGTTCATGACACAGTACGTTCATGACACAGTACGTTCATGGCACAGTACGTTCATAACACAGTACGTTCATGACACAGTACGTTCATGACACAGTACGTTCATGACACAGTACGTTCATGACACAGTACGTTCATGACACAGTACGTTCATGACACAGTACGTTCATGGCACAGTACGTTCATAACACAGTACGTTCATAACACAGTACGTTCATGGCACAGTACGTTCATAACACAGTACGTTCATAACACAGTACGTTCATAACACAGTACGTTCATAACACAGTACGTTCATAACACAGTACGTTCATAACACAGTACGTTCATGGCACAGTACGTTCATAACACAGTACGTTCATAACACAGTACGTTCATAACACAGTACGTTCATAACAAAGTACGTTCATAACACAGTACGTTCATGACACAGTACGTTCATGACACAGTACGTTCATGGCACAGTACGTTCATAACACAGTACGTTCATGGCACAATACGTTCATGGCACAGTACGTTCATGACAGTACGTTCATGACACAGTACGTTCATGACACAGTACGTTCATGACACAGTGCGTTCATGACACAGTACGTTCATGACACATTACGTTCATAACACAGTACGTTCATGGCACAGAACGTTCATGACACAGTACGTTCATGACACAGTACGTTCATGACACTACGTTCATGACACAGTACGTTCATGACACAGTACGTTCATGACACAGTACGTTCATAACACAGTACGTTCATGGCACAGTACGTTCATAACACAGTACGTTCATGGCACAGTACGTTCATAACACAGTACGTTCATAACACAGTACGTTCATAACACAGTACGTTCATAACACAGTACGTTCATGACACAGTACGTTCATGACACAGTACGTTCATGGCACAGTACGTTCATAACACAGTACGTTCATAACACAGTACGTTCATAACACAGTACGTTCATAACACAGTACGTTCATGACACAGTACGTTCATGGCACAGTACGTTCATAACACAGTACGTTCATGGCACAGTACGTTCATGGCACAGTACGTTCATGACAGTACGTTCATGACACAGTACGTTCATGACACAGTACGTTCATGACAGTGCGTTCATGACACAGTACGTTCATAACACAGTACGTTCATAACACAGTACGTTCATGGCACAGAACGTTCATGACACAGTACGTTCATGACACAGTACGTTCATGACACTACGTTCATGACACAGTACGTTCATGACACAGTACGTTCATGACACAGTACGTTCATAACACAGTACGTTCATGGCACAGTACGTTCATAACACGTACGTTCATACACAGTACGTTCACACAGTACGTTCATAACACAGTACGTTCATGACACAGTACGTTCATGACACAGTACGTTCATGGCACAGTACGATCATAACACAGTACGTTCATAACACAGTACGTTCATAACACAGTACGTTCATGACACAGTACGTTCATGGCACAGTACGTTCATGACACAGTACGTTCATGACACAGTACGTTCATGACACAGTACGTTCATGACACAGTACGTTCATGACACAGTACGTTCATAACACAGTACGTTCATGGCACAGTACGTTCATGACACAGTACGTTCATAACACAGTACGTTCATGACACAGTACGTTCATGACACAGTACGTTCATACACAGTACGTTCATGGCACAGTACGTTCATAACACAGTACGTTCATGACACAGTACGTTCATGCACAGTACGTTCATGACACAGTACGTTCATAACACAGTACGTTCATAACACAGTACGTTCATAACACAGTACGTTCATGGCACAGTACGTTCATACACTACGTTCATGGCACGTACGTTCATGTCAACACAGTACGTTCATAACACAGTACGTTCATAACACAGTACGTTCATGGCACAGTACGTTCATGGCACAGTACGTTCATGACACAGTACGTTCATAACACAGTACGTTCATGGCACAGTACGTTCATGGCACAGTACGTTCATAACACAGTACGTTCATGACACAGTACGTTCATGGCACAGTACGTTCATGACACAACGTTCATCACAGACGTTCATGGCACAGTACGTTCATAACACAGTACGTTCATGGCACAGTACGTTCATAACACAGTACGTTCATGGCACAGTACGTTCATGACACAGTACGTTCATAACACAGTACGTTCATGACACAGTACGTTCATGGCACAGTACGTTCATGACACAGTACGTTCATGGCACAGTACGTTCATGGCACAGTACGTTCATGACACAGTACGTTCATGACACAGTACGTTCATGGCACAGTACGTTCATGACACAGTACGTTCATAACACAGTACGTTCATGGCACAGTACGTTCATGGCACAGTACGTTCATGACACAGTACGTTCATGACAGTACGTTCATAACACAGTAAGTTCATGGCACAGTACGTTCATGACAGTACGTTCATGGCACAGTACGTTCATGACACGCATGACGTTCATACACAGTACGTTCATGACACAGTACGTTCATGGCACAGTACGTTCATGCACAGTACGTTCATGGACGACCAGTACGTTCATGGCACAGTACGTTCATGACACAGTACGTTCATGACACAGTACGTTCATACACAGTACGTTCATGGCACAGTACGTTCATGACAGTACGTTCATGACACAGTACGTTCATAACACAGTACGTTCATGGCACAGTACGTTCATGAACAGTACGTTTATGACAGTACGTTCATAACACAGTACGTTCATGGCACAGTACGTTCATGACACAGTACGTTCATGGCACAGTACGTTCATAACACAGTACGTTCATGACACAGTACGTTCATAACACAGTACGTTCATGGCACAGTACGTTCATAACACAGTACGTTCATGGCACAGTACGTTCATAACACAGTACGTTCATGGCACAGTACGTTCATGACACAGTACGTTCATGGCACAGTACGTTCATAACACAGTACGTTCATAACACAGTACGTTCATGGCACAGTACGTTCATGGCACAGTACGTTCATACACTACGTTCATAACACAGTACGTTCATGGCACAGTACGTTCATGGCACAGTACGTTCATGACACAGTACGTTCATAACACAGTACGTTCATGGCACAGTACGTTCATGACACAGTACGTTCATGACACAGTACGTTCATGACACAGTACGTTATGGCACAGTACGTTCATGACTACGTTCATGGCACAGTACGTTCATGGACAGTACGTTCATGACACAGTACGTTCATAACACAGTACGTTCATGGCACAGTACGTTCATGGCACAGTACGTTCATACATAGTTCATCACAGTACGTTCATAACACAGTACGTTCATTGCACAGTACTTTCATGACACAGTACGTTCATAACACAGTACGTTCATGTCACAGTACGTTCATGGCACAGTGCGTTCATGACACAGTACGTTCATGACACAGTACGTTCATGACACAGTCGTTCATGACACAGTACGTTCATGACACATACGTTCATGACACAGTACGTTCATGACAGTACGTTCATGACACAGTACGTTCATGACACAGTACGTTCATGACAAGTACGTTCATGACACAGTACGTTCATGACACAGTACGTTCATGACACAGTACGTTCATAGCACAGTTCGTTCATGACACAGTACGTTCATGACACAGTACGTTCATGACACAGTACGTTCATGGCATAGTACGTTCATGGCACAGTACGTTCATGACACAGTACGTTCATGACACAGTACGTTCATTACACAGTACGTTCATGACACAGTACGTTCATGATACAGTACGTTCATAACACAGTACGTTCATGGCACAGTACGTTCATGGCACAGTACGTTCATGACATAGTACGTTCATAACAAAGTACGTTCATGGCACAGTACGTTCATGGCACAGTACGTTCATGACACAGTACGTTCATAACACAGTACGTTCATGGCACAGTACGTTCATAACATAGTACGTTCATGGCACAGTACGTTCATGACACAGTACGTTCATAAAACAGTACGTTCATGGCACAGTACGTTCATGACCCAGTACATTCATGGGGCACAGTATGTTCATGATTACATTCATTACACAATATGTTCATGACACAGAACGTTCATAACCCAGTATGTTCATGACACAGTACGTTCATGACAGTACGTCCATGGCTCAATATGTTCATGACCACGTTAATGATACCACACGTTCATGACAATACATAAGATAAGGGTCAAAATAGTGCACTTTATCGTAATAGCACCAAAATTAGCGTGACTGAGGAAGCAGTCTGTCTAAACTATTTTGTATATGGAGTCACCCAGAACTCGACCTGTGATATCACTAACGGCCGTCTTTTTTCGGCCATTACCAAAAATCTATTTGATTCGCAAAATCAATGTAAAATATTGAGATATCTTTACAAATTTCGTGTCCATTCCCATGTTTTGAAGATCAAAATATCTAATGAACTTGAGATGAGTTTCCTCTGGGGATTTCCTTTATATGATAATAGAATAGTTTTAGTTAAAGATGCGAAATCATGTGTATTTATGTAATAAACTCTTTTATTAACATTTTTAATGATTACCTATACTCCAAATTATTCATTCCTTACACCAACGACTAGGTGTTACATGGAGCCAATATTTCCCTGCTAGTTTCTAGGCTGGAACAAGACAAAAGCGTGGGAATGGTTCAGTTAGAGTAATTGGCACAGATGCAGTGCCATCCATTTGGCAGAATTTTTTGAGGAATGATGCAAACAAGGAGCTCTTTATCTTTCTGATGAATTAGTTAGATGCACTTACTTCTGACAAACTTTTGATCAGCAACTTAGGATCAGATGTACTGTATAATATTCCACACAGTGCTAACAGGTTCAACCCCTGTAGACATGAGGAAGTAGACAGTTGGATGACGGTACGTCTTGCTGACCCAGCTATGGCTGATTTTAGAATAACAATAATCCGCTCCGTTGTTGTGGTTCTCGTTGTTTTAGCCATGACCTCATTCAATACTGACCAATTATGGGAATCTATAGAGTCTGCAACAGGTTTCGTTGCATTGCAGTTCAACATATTGTGGTCTCACTAGGCCGAGAAAAGTGAGAGTTTACCAGTGTTTCATATTCTCACAGGATTATAACTGTCATCATTCCGAAACCATGGTAAGAAATCTGCCTGGGAAATATGGAAGATGTACCCAGAACTCACAGTTTTTGTTACATGACTCTCCCGAAAAACTATAAAGTAATAAGTGCTTTCAAAAGGATTTGTTGAGCTTTGGTACCACAGAACCAGCAACCTTGATGAGGTTGATGAGGCTCGTCGTGGGTCACTCATTCAGAAATCTCTAGAGAAAGCGAAACGTTGTCCCTGCATATGCTTCTTCTGCACTGTCTCTCTCTTTCTCTTCATACATCAGCAGTGTGCTGCTACCCTCGCTGTTTTTGATAGCTACATATTGGGAGAAGATATCATGACTCACGAAATTGTAATGACACTATTGCAAACAAACCCTACCTCGTAAAACTGCAGATCGACGCGTTAGCCACTAGGCCAGCTGGCTACAATAAGATTTGTGGTCACAGTAGTGCCTATGATAACCTTCCAATGGTCTATAAATATACCCAGTTGGATGAATCTTATTGTAGCCAGCTGGCCCAGTGGCTAACGCGTCGGTCTGGAGTTTTACGACTCTACCGCGGGTTCAAGCCCCGCCCGTGGTATGGTTTGGGAGAAGTTAGTTATGTTTCCCTGTCATACGAGCTCCAGCACGGGGTCTACCTACCTGGAAGTTGTTCACAGGGGTCAACGCCCCCCGCGGCCCGGTCCTCGACCAGGCCTCCCAGTGGATCAAGGCCTCATTAACCTATACGCAATCCAACGTATGAACCAGAGTCCGGCTGATCGGGCACTGGCTTTAGGTATCTATCTAGTTCCCTTTTGAAAATAACGAGGGGTCTATTGGTGATTCCCCTTAAGCATGGTACGAGGCTGTTTAACAGTCTTGGGCCCTGGGCATTTATTGTGTTTTCTCTTGGCACCCTTGCTTTTCTTTTAGGGTATATTGAACCATCTGCCAAGTCTTTTGTATTCGTAGGGAGTGATTTGTGTGTTCAGATTTGGGACCAGTCCTACTAGGATTTTTTAGGTGTAGATTATGATGCATCTTTCTCACCTGCTTTGTAGGGAGTACAGGTCTATTGCCTTCAAACGCTCCCACTAATTAAAGTGCTTGACTGAACAAATACGTTCAGAGAAGGTTCCTGTACTTTCTCTAGATCTGCAAGACTGTCCCCCCCTCCTCAGGGAACATAGTAGGTGACTTAAGTTCTCAGCTAGGCGAATTAAGTTATTTTATATTATGTAAATTTTACCAAGGCCAGGTTAGGTTGCTAAGTTCGCTTTGCTGTTTAAAAATAAATGGTGTATATAAAAAAATTGTGTAAGTAATTTCACTCTTTTTCCCTTGATTAGGAAGTGAGGATTCAATTGACTTCTTATGATATGCATTATAGAGTTCCAGGGAAATATTATCTTCACTTTAAAATATTTTCCACAAAGCCTCAAAAGAAAAAATGAATGCCGAGAGAACAGAACTGAGGAAAACTCAAGGAGCGTGAGATTGAGTCGTGCTGCGACACGACGTCAGGAGTCGCCAGGCAACACAGACCATGGAGACCATCAGGCTGCGCCATATACCTGTACACAAGATAGAATTTGGCCTGGCTTGGCTTCTCACTTCGACGCGTGAAAGAGACTCCGACACCTTGTTTACATTCTGATAATGTCTCTTCTTGCCTGCTGCTGCTGCTGCTGCTGCTGCTGCTGCTGCTGCTGCTGTGACTGCTGATGCTGTTGTTGTTGTTGCTGTTGTTGGTGCTGCTCGTTTACCCTTAGGAGCCCGGACTTTTTTTTTACTTTACGCAGTCAAAAGCGTAACATTGCTATTGTTGTTGCTCCTGTTGCTGCTGCTGCTATTGCTGCTGCTTCTGCTACTGGTGCTTGTGCTACTGCTGATAGTACTGATGCTTTTGCTGGTACTGCTGACGTTTCTACTGCTGCTAACATTATTGCAGCTGTTTCTGCTTCTGCTGTTGATAGTCCTTCTGCTGCTACTACTACTACTTCTGCTATCGCTGCTAGTGGTGCTGCTGCTGCTTCTCCTTTTTGCAGCAGCAGCAGCAGTAACGGAAGTGGCAGCAGTAACGGAAGTGGCAGCAGTGATGAACTGGGAAGAGTGCTGTGGAACAATCACTTCGTTCCAAGCATATTCATTGACATGACTCCTTATGCGAACAGACTACACAATAGATCGTTCAAAATACCCCAGTGAAAAGCAGAGATGCAGTACTTACAATCAGAGATAAACATAAAATATCCTTCCACTAAGCGGGCAACTACCAACTGAACACCTACTGTTTACTAGAGAAAACATAGGGAAAATCTAATTATTCCACTTGATGGATGTTAAGAAAACATTTATACCACTAGAGGTTCCTAAACAAGAGGTTCAGCAAAGCCCTTATTTTTCTAGATGTCTGTAAACTAGAAAATAACAAAGCCTTTATCTTTGTAGAGGTACCCAGAAATACAACATAGCGAGATCTTCATCCGCCTAGAGGTCTCCGTCTGAGACCTAGCAAAGCTCTCATCCATTAATATTTCTTAACATGACTTACGAGACCTTCATCTCCCGAGAGGTCTGTGAATGAGACCTAAAAGGGCCTCTAATTGTTTTTGAACTACCGATTAACAAGACCAGTATCCCTCACAAGGTCCCTCAGATAGAATTTAACAAGACACATATCCCACGAAAGGTCCCAGAACTAGAGGTTAACGAGGCCCTCAAGACTTGAGGGGTTCTTGAGCTAGAGCTTAACGAGGCCTTCAACGCTCGAGAGGTCTTTATACTAGCGCTGAAAATCTTTATCGGTTAATAAAAACAAAAATTTAGAATTCCGAAAACACGTAAAACTTGAAAAAAACGAATAAATTGGATGAATATATAAACAGATAAATATGAAATTAAAAAAAATGATAAAACAAGTTGAATATTTAAACGAATAAAATATATGAATGTAAAATCGGATAAAAGATATGAATATGAAAAGGTTGCATTAGCGTTAAGTGGTTGGACATGCTGGTGCTTTTAGGAAGGAATTTTTGGGATGGAACTCGTGAAATCTCTTCCCTGTTAAAGTGTTTACTGAGATGATTCTGCGCGTCGAGCGACGCTGGTACAAGTAATTCAGACTACCACTGAAGGCTGCTTAAATATACGTACACAGGAGTTCG
Organism: Cherax destructor; assembly: GCA_009830355.1. NCBI lineage: Eukaryota > Metazoa > Arthropoda > Malacostraca > Decapoda > Parastacidae > Cherax > Cherax destructor. The sequence continues at coordinate 7,919 of WNWK01007602.1, read as the reverse complement.
TACACATGCACACAGATGCGAACACACACATACATACTATCTCTTTCACTCTCTGTCTCTGTCTCTGTCTGTCTCTCTCTCTGTCTCTCTACCTATGTATATCTCTCTCTCATTTACACAATGGTTTTACAAGCTAAGAGCTGTTACCTATATCAGCTCAATTGAAAGGTTTTTTTTATTGTTATGATACAAACAGGAAATAGGATGAAGTTTGTGGGCCAGCGATTTCATTTGGTCAACTGACTTTATTTCATCGATGTTGTTATGCTGTGAGAACATGTTCCAGACTCGAGTCATTCTGGGAATGAATGATCTTAGATTAAGTGAGAAGGGTACAACCAGAGTACAGTTGCTGTTTGCTGGCCGTCTTGTTGTGTGAAATCTTCTCGTTGACCACGAAGAAGAGCCAAGTGCAGTACCCTAACAACATTGACCTTGTACATAACAGTAAGGACACCCACATTCCTCCGGTGTTGAAGGCTCTGCCGAAATGACAGCTCTGACCAGGCTGAGTCCCGGCGAAACTGAGTCGTTTTGTTCTGTTCTCTATTATGTCAAGAAGTCGGAGGTGAGAAGGGAGGCAGGTACTCCAGGAACGTGGAGCGTACTTAAAGTGTGAGTACACTTGTGCCTCACACAGAGTCTTGCAACTTTTACTGTCGAGTACATGCTGATCTTCAAATAAAGTATTATTTATTCGATTTCTACTCACGCTAAATGAGGACAAAGCTAAGGAAGAAGAGCAACATGATAAGACGTTATTGATACATAAATAGGTAATGAACGGCACTGAACATACTAAACTGAATTTGGCTCCTGAGGCTAATTTTTTTATCACCTTTCCATCATATACATATAAAGGAAACTACCAAAAGACATCCTACCTTTGCGAGGAAGCCTGATAAGTTCTTATTGTCAATTCCTGATCAGCCTGACTCGGGCACTGTCGTTCGACTGATTGCGTGCTGCTAGCACCTAAAGCCTGGCCGATCAAGTCATCAACCAGGAAACCTAGTCTAGGACGTGGCCACGAATGCGATGACATCCCCGGAATCAACAATTTGTAGACAGCTGGTATACACGAAAATTACGTAATATATCTATACGATTTACAGATAGAGCGGTTGCGCTAATTTAGAGCCAGACATAAATGGAACCATAAAGAATGATTGCGCGGTGTACTTTGCTCTTTGCTAAAGCAACACAGCACTAAACAAACTTTACTCTAGGGCCTTTTAAAGTGTAAAATACAACCGGGAATTTGTCCGTTTGCCTTTCGAGCTTCCTGGTTTGTAGAATCTGGAATTATAGAACTGAAATTCAGTTTGTCATCTATTTTTCCTGAACTTACTGGGGCGTTGCATTCATGTCTGAAGCCTGAATCTTCAGCTTCAGTGTTACGCTGCGTGTGATCTTCAGCTTCAGTGTTACGCTGCGTGTGATCTTCAGCTTCAGTGTTACGCTGCGTGTGATCTTCAGCTTCAATGTTACGCTGCGTGTGATCTTCAGCTTCAGTGTTACGCTACGTGTGATCTTCAGCTTCAGTGTTACGCTGCGTGTGATCTTCAGCTTCAGTGTTACGCTGCGTGTGATCTTCAGCTTCAGTGTTACGCTGCGTGTGATCTTCAGCTTCAGTGTTACGCTGCGTGTGAATGACATAAAGAGTGGAGCCTAAGAAAACACCGGAGGACGCTGAAAACTGAGAAGAGCTTCAGATAATCGAGGAAGCACTGGGAGAGCGTAAAGGATGTGATTATATTAGTCACTTTGCTAAGACGATTGACTGTTCCTTGGCGGAATGTAAGATTTGCCAGGAAACCAGAAGTGTTTCCTGACGCAGGTCTTAGTCATATGATGACCCACAGCTGGAGCATTTGGTCATCTGACCGAGGACTTCCGCTGGCTTACCTGTCCGCCCCTTTAAAAATCATGGTTATGACTATAAACATTAACTATTTAAGAGTAGTAAGGAGAGGATGTGAACTCAATACATAAGGTGAGAAGATATATATATTATTTATTATTGCTAATGTAAATATTATTATTAATTATTGCTATTATTATTATTATCATTATTATTATTAATATAAATTTTATAATTTCTTATCGCTATTCTTCTTCTTCTTCTTCTTCTTCTTCTTCTTCTTTCTTCTTCTTCTTCTTCTTCTTCTTCTTCTTCTTCTTCTTCTTATTATTATTTTATTATTATTATTATTACTATTATTTATTAATTTTACTATTTATTATTGTTAATATAATAATTATGATTCGTTATTGCTATTATTATTATTATTATTATTATTATTATTATTATTATTATTATATTATTATTATTATTATTATTATTATTATATTCAAACAAAGCGCTAAGCTTGAATGACCTTAAAATTAGATGAGAAGTTCAAAAACAATTTGAATTTAATAGAACAAGAAAGGAAGATTTTAATCACAGTATATTTCACAACCAGTTCAGCAAGATATAAAATATATTACAATAATATCTGAACAAGCTGAAGTAAGAAGACAGCGCCCACGCACGCGCGTGCACACACACACACACACACACACACACACAAACACAAAAACGCACACACACACACACATCAAATATCATCCTTCAGATGAGGTGTCTTGAGTCTGGTGAAGGGCTCTTAATCCATGTGAACCGGAGTTACACTCCTCTTCCCTGGATCAAGCCTGAATGTTTCCCATTCTTCAGGCATCCCTACTCGTTTATTACTTCATCTATGTATAACAAAAGCCACAATAATTACAACTAATAATAATAACACGACAAAATTAACAAAAACTACAATAACAAAACAACAACAAAACTAATAATAATAACAGTAATAAAATAATAATAATAATAATAATAATAATAATTGTAATAATAATAATAATCATCATTCACAGGTAATATTGAAACGAATATTGAAACACTGGTAACGTGCCTTGATGCTGGAGACGTGTTCTTGATGCTGTTGACGTGCATTGATGCTGTTGACGTGAATTGATGCTGGAGACATGCCTTGATGCTGGAGACATGCCTTGATGCTGGAGACGTGTTATTGATGCTGGTTACGTGCTCTTGATGCTAGTGACGTGTTTTTGATGATGGTGACGTGCTATTGATGCTGGCGACGTGCTCTTGATCCTTATATCAGACCTGCTTACCCGCCGTTATGCAGTCGCTGATATCTTTATTTATAGGTATGGGTGCTGAAGGAAGATGTGCTGGATGAATCTTATTGTAACCAGCTGGCCCATTGGCTAACGCCTCGGTCTGGAGTTTTAAGACTCACTCACCGCAAGTTCAATCCCCGCACGTACCGTGGTTTGTTTGCAATCGTGGCATTGCAATTCTGTGAGTCTTGTAGAGATGTTGTCAGTGTTCTGAGTCTCATTCATGAAAAACTCGTTTTGGTCATAGATCCGGAGACAGATAAGCGGTTCACTGAATACAGAATCGTATTGTGACTTTAGTATTTTACTCATTTTCTTATTGTCATCAGTGTACGTTCCCTCTCTTTTTGTTAAAGGCCCTATACTGGATGTGGTGATCGCCCTGGATTTTCCATACTGGAAGAAGTATTTGCCATTAATTCTAATTTCATTCATGGCTCTTTGCTCTCTCCGTCTCTTCCGGACCCTATATGAAGCAATCAGTCTGTGCTCGATGTTCTCATTTTTCCTAAACTAGATTTTTCTTCGCGCTACAGATACTGCCTTTGAGGAGGTCTGTCATCCGCCATCTTTGCTACTAGACAGACAGAGAGAGACAGACAGACAGACAGACAGAGACTGAGCTTGCATCTTCTCCATTGTCATAGAGAAACGTGTTTTGAAGCGTACTTCGGCTGTCGACCATAAAAGAACTCAGTCTCCCGAGGAACTGGTTTAGATCTATCTCGGATAGTCATGTCATCATCTCAGCGTTTCTCTGGCGAAGGTCGTGATTTATTTGGTCCCAGTTGATGTTCTTGTTCAAGTTGGGTCCCTTGGAATCGCCCTAATTACTGGCCGTGTTTCACTCTCCCAGGCCACTGTACTCACTTATTTGTGGTTGCAGGGGTCGACTCATAGCTCCTGGCCCCGCCTGTGTACGCAGGTCTGTGCCTCGAGTATGTTGCGGTCTGAGACTACGATCTTCATCATCGATATGTCCCGGACTAGGTCGTCATTGTTCATAAATACAATGTCTAGGGAAGGGAAGATGTGTTGGATATCACAGTGGGTGCTGAAGGAAGGAGTGCAGGATATCACCATGGGTGCTGAAGGAAGGAGTGCAGGATATCACCATGGGTGCTGAGGGAAGGAGTGCAGGATATCACCATGGGTGTTGAAGGAAGGATTGCAGGATATCACCGTGGGTGCTGAAGGAAAGAGTGCAAGCCACTTACAGTGATGGATAACACACTTGAAGTGGGAAATACCAGACAGACGCAATACTGTCGTTGCTGTTGCAATACGGAATAAAGTTTTAAACTTAACCTCTCCTCCTGTTGCAACATTTCTATTTCTAATGTTTAGAGGGCAGCACATTCTCTATGTACGTTCCTTTAGGTAAGGTTAAGTTAATTTAGCGTTATACAAATTAACTAATTCTAACAAATCGTAACACACAAAAAAGAACCTGCAGTAATACCTAGCTTGGAATTATCAGGCCATCAACCAGGATTATCGGGGGGCGATGATCCCCGGATCCATCCTCTGGTAGCAAAGTATAGTGCTATATAGATGCAGAAGAGAAGGGGTATAATAGTTTCAATAAGAGAAAAAATGCGAAGGAGAAAATGCCTTATGAATATTACTTTACAATGTAAATATGAAAAAGATACAACACAAAAAATCTCTAAACCCGTAGAAATTATACAGCTCCTGGGAAATATAAGGTACTTAATACACCTGATATACCTAATATATGCTTGTGATCCATACTTTCAGCTACAATATAGGCTTTTGGTCCATATTTCCAGCTACAATATACGCTTGTGGTCCATATTTCCAGCTACAATATAGGCTTGTGGTCCATATTTCCAGCTACAATATAGGCTTGTGGTCCATATTTCCAGCTACAATATAGGCTTGTGGTCCATGCTTTCAAGTCCCGTCACTCGGGAAGAGACATATATCGCAGAGGCAGTTATCACTGGGACATGGATGGGCCAGACTCCGTCAAGGACAACCAGGGATCATATGAGAGTTTACTTCAAAAGTTTACCTCATGTTTTTTTTTTTTTTTAGGGAAGAAGGATGGAGCCTCCAACGTTTCATTCCATTAGGACTACAGACAGGGTTCCCTGGGTCGGGCAGCAGACAGGGTTCCCTGGGTCGGGCAGCAGACAGGGTTCCCTGGGTCGGGCAGGGAAGTACATGGGATTTGTCTGCACGAAGAGAAAGGGGACTTTCATTATTATTTTTATTAATGTTAATGGTAATTTTTCTTCTTATTAATATTTGTTATTATTATGCTTATTTATTATTCTTATTATTCTTATTATTATTATTGCTGTTATAGTATTATTATTGTTATTATTATTATTATTATTATTATTATTATTATTATTCGTATTATTATTAGCAGTAGTAGCAATACTACTGCTAATTATAAAGCGGTACTAAAATGTTAAGGGTTATACAGTTCCTGGGAAATCAGATTTGATCCAAGGAAGAGGATCATGCGCGTGTGAGAACAAGAATAGTGATAAAAACGGTACCATTTCTGGACATTTAAACGGTTCAGCAAAGACTTCAGCAAAAACATTGTATTAATGAGAAGTTTGAGAGTAGAGAGATAGTTATGGGAGTTTGATAGAAAGACACTTAAGGACCTACATATGGGTGAACACAGACACACCCACACACACACACACACACACACACACACACACACACACACACACACACACACACACACACACAGCCCCGGTGGCCTAGTGGTAAAGCTCTCGCTTCACGCACGGAGGGCCCGGGTTCTATTCCCGACGGGGCGGAAACATTTCGAAGTGTTTCCTTACACACACACACACTCACATACATACATACAACAGGCCTAGTGTCAAATCGACATGTGCCTAGGACAAAATGGTAACTAACACACACACACACACACACACACACAAGAGGGCTCGTCCCTGGCGCAGGTGATGTTCCTCAGCTTTAGTTTCACCCCACTACCATTAAGCTAGCAGGTGTTATTGTAGGTGTTTCAAGGTTAAGCTAGCGTGTGTTTCAAGGTTAAGCTAGTAGGTGTCTCAAGGTTAAGCTAGCAGGTGTTTCAAGGTTAAGCTAGTAGGTGTCTCAAGGTTAAGCTAGCAGGTGTTTCAAGGTTAAGCTAGTAGGTGTCTCAAGGTTAAGCTAGCAGGTGTCTCAAGGTTAAGCTAGCAGGTGTTTCAAGGTTAAGCTAGTAGGTGTCTCAAGGTTAAGCTAGCAGGTGTTTCAAGGTTAAGCTAGTAGGTGTCTCAAGGTTAAGCTAGTAGGTGTCTCAAGGTTAAGCTAGCAGGTGTTTCAAGGTTAAGCTAGTAGGTGTCTCAACGTTAAGCTAGTAGGTGTCTCAAGGTTAAGCTAGCAGGTGTTTCAAGGTTAAGCTAGCGGGTGTTAGTGCAGGTGTATCAAGGATACTCTGTTACTAGTGTCGGCTTTTACCACCGTCTACAGTTAAGCTAGCAGATATTTTAACCTCTGGCAGGATTGCTGAGAATGTCTTCATCAACATGTAAGATGACGGGCAAATCTTACTAACTAATGTTTTTTCCCTCAGTGGACACTTTTCTTTGAATTTCCTTCTTAATAGCTCTTAATCCTATAATATTGTCTTCCAGTTTAGGATGAGTGGTCTGAGACCGGGCCGTATGGAAGATAATCCCAGAACTACTGACAGACAGTAGGTGTTACTGCCAGTTGTATCACCTTCTAGTAGCAGGTATTAGTGTCATCTGTGTCAAAGCTAACATAGCAGGTGTTGATGGCAGGTTGATCAAGGTTATGTCGTAATTCTTTATATGCAAGTCACTACCAGTTGTGTAATAAGTAAAGGAAGTATCGGTTAATGCTTCACTTGTGAGTCCCTTATGTTAATCAAGGACAACGTTCGTCCTTTCTTATCCCGATCCTCTTGTCCTCATCTAACTGGAGGGTAAACAATAGACTTAATCTCAATATTAACAAGACTTTCATGTTTTTTTTTTTTTGAGAATAAAGCTAAAAATATAAGTTTTAACATAAAAATAAATACTTCACATATACAAAGGCAAGACGAGGGAATTTTTTTTAGGAATATATCCAGACAAATTATGTTTAATCTTGATGTATCAATAACAACACTGTTGATTAAAATCACAGAAACATTCACACTGATGTTCACACTATCAACAATCTGTTTCGACATACTAGTATGTACAAATCAAATATATCTTAATCCTCATACCGAAGGAAGTGTTGTACCAAACTGTTCCACAAGATCTCAGATTTTTGTAATTCATATAGCAAATTATCACAGTATATAAATGTCAATTATGGCAACATAGGCATCCTTAGTGTTTTCAACCTTTCTTCATAGTTCACATTGTTCAACGCGGGCAGCTATTTTGTAGCTCTTCCTTGTATGTTGTCTTAATTATTATCTATGTGTTATTTATAAGCTATAAAATACTTTCCTAAGCATTTCATCATTCACATGTTTGAAAGCTATTTTATAGTTTTTATGCCACAATATCTTCTTGAATGCTGAAATCCACGATACATTTTGTCACTTCAGTTTTATGTGTTGTTGTTCCTCTTGGATTCTTTCTATTCTAGAGTTTATTTCATTCTCAACACAGTTAAAAACAATAACTGATGTGTCTCTATTAACAGTGTCATCATTCGCTCCCCTGCTTTGGTAGGGTGAGGTTGTGCGGCGCTGAGCCTGCCATCTG
>WNWK01007601.1:77500-92351 GCA_009830355.1 Cherax destructor | reverse complement strand
TACTCCTATCTGTCAACAAAAGGCCCTATCCATATATCTAACTTGGCTACCCCCAACAACAACAATTTTTTTCCCTTTTTGGTACAGTTCGTCGTGACGTTCCCAGTAGTCGACTCACATTCGTCTGGTAGCACAGAAAAGGAGTTCGAAGTTTCCACAGCAGTCTCTTTCTTCTTCGTCGTTACTACCTCTCCATTCGTCTTCTTGATCTTCAACTTCGTCCCATGCTGTCCGGCCACTGCCCAGGTTCCCTTCTTGACCTGAGGACTCACAACAGGAGGACTACTACGAATCCTCTTGTTTTCCTCCGTCAATCGCCGTATCTCAAGCTTCGCTGCCCTCAATTCCTCCTTAAGCTGCTGGTAAAGTTGCTCAATAGGGGGCATCTTGATTCAGTCCACAGGGAGTACACTAGACACGTCTTCACTGAGCTAAGAACAGGTCACCACTGAAGCTAAGAACAGGTCACCACTGAGCTAAGAACAGGTCACCACTGAGCTAAGAACAGGTCACCACTGAGCTAAGAACAGGTCACCACTGAGCTAAGAACAGGTCACCACTGTTCCTTTAATCGGAAGACAAAATTAACGATTCAAGTTAGGTAAGTTTAGATTTAGAAAGGATATAGGAAAGTATTGGTTTGGAAATAGGGTAGTTGATGAGTGGAACAGTCTGCCTAGTAGGGTTATTGAAGCTAGGACCTTGAGTAGTTTCAAATTTAGGTTGGATAAATTCATGAGTGAGAGGGGTTGGATTTGAGTGGGACTCGCACATGAGTAAATAGAATTATCAAAGCTTATTTCTTGGGTAGCATTGAAAATTAGGTTGAGCAAATATTCTGTTAGTGGGACGGATTGTGAAGGACCTGCCTAGTATGGGCCAACAGGCCTGCTGCAGTGTTCCTCCTTTCTTATGTTCTTATGTTCTTATGTTCTTATTAAAACTTTCTCAGCCTTTTTAAAATCAATTGGATGGTTAAAATCGCTCACATGAATAAATAGAGCATTATAATCTTGTCCAGTTCTAAAGCTATATTTATATTGTTTTAATCTTAGTTCAAGACTTTTATCAGTTTGACCGTAATAAACTTTATCGCAAATTTTACAAGGAATCTTATAGACCATCCATCAGCATTTTGGGGGGAATTTTTTATCAAAAGTTGTTTTATTATATCAAGATTTTTAAATACAACTTTGATATTAAAAGTCCTAAGAAGAGAAGCATTTCAACCAATTTTTCATGGTAAGGGAGATCCAATATATTTTTTGTTGAATAAGGTTGGTTGTCCCTTCTTGGATTGTAAAAAGTATTTCTAGATATTTTAAAAGATTTATCAATTACGTTTCTTGGGTATTTTAGATCATTAGCTATTTCATAAATTTTGGATATTTCTTTATCTATGAGCTCTGGACTACAAATACATAAAGCTCTCAAAAACATTGATGAAGAAAAGTTTTTGCATACACAAATTTTCGCTTGCCTTATTCGGCAAGAAGAGCGTTGATATTTAAGCGGGTGTATCAAAATCAAGTATTGGAAATAATGATGCCGGTTTTATAGGATGATGAAGCTTCTCTGTAATCTGACAAGTGATACACGTCTTGACACGGGTAAACACAATGGCGATGTGAGGCTAGAGAAACTTCTTGGCAATTTTCGCAGTTTTCTTTACATCTAGATGTCCATCCATTGCACTGTTTAGCGCCTCCTCCATTACTTCGTTATGATTTCTTACCTGAAGCAAAAAGTATGCTTAATTTTTCCCTCTCTGGTACTTCTTTATAGCTGGCAGTGAAGTCTTCTACATTAGTATACCAGAATGGGCTGTATAAAACTGTTGTGCTCTTATTGACCTTGTCTGCTTGCGAGACGGACTGTGCGCAAACACTGAGAGATACCGAGTGACATTCAATGGTAAACTGGATTCGGGAAAGATCCCAGCTTGAGGGAGGTACGTCTGTATCCGGGTCCTGTCAAACCCCAATTCATCTTCAGTATTGCTTCATGAATCTCATGCCCCAGAACCTTTGCAACACGGCTGCCACTGGAAATAGCTCCGGTATTGAGTTTATTGCCCATTCCATAACCTGTTGCTTATGTGTGTTTGAAACCAAGAAAGATTCATCACCCACAGTGCCCAACGTAAACACATTATTTTCGACTAGTTATTACGCATCCTGAACAGGAAATTAATCACAGAGACCCATATACTCTACATACGTATAGCAAGCGAAAAACTTTCTCCCAAGAAAGATACTGTGCATATGAACGATAGTATTCCACTAAAGGCTTTAAATAATATGTTAGCTCTGACGAGTAACAACTTCAGTTAGTGAACTTAAGTGCTTCACAACAACGCGAAATGTACTGTAAAAGGGGCACATCACAGCTTTAATTACTTCACTGGTCTATACCAGCCCTTAAGACAGGATCCCCTTTTTTTTCTGTCAACAGTGGATTTCCTCCGGCCAACTGTAAGTCACTTCTTCCGCCTGAGTAGAGTTGATTTAGGTCAACGGATTGTAACTACTGTTGCCATCTCTGCTGATTTTGTTACCAGAAGCAATGGAGGGGGGGGGGGTAAACAAATATAAGGCAGCATATCCAAATATGAAAATTTTGTCCTTTGCCTGCCCTGATGTGGAGGTTTATTCCGGGACCAGGTCGAAGATGTAGTTTGAGTAAAAATTGGAGAGATAACAGAAATAGTGAAGAAGTCGTAGAGGTGTCTTGGCAGGAAGAAATTTCAGTAGGGACAGGCGATGGAATAACGGTTTTGTGGCCTTTTCTTGCCAGTCATAGATCGCGGGAATACATTCATCTCGACTACCCGTTTAGGCTTTGATGCTGAACGAGTGGTCATTGTTCAACTATATGGTGTGTTTCGTAAGTGTCCGTCAATTCGGTTTCTTCCTCGACCAATTAGCATTTCTTCTCTTGAAGATAAGCCTGGATCCCATTGATCACGTTAGCTACAAAGTCCTCTAGCAGGACTAAATTTACCAACTTGTCAAAATCTCGGCCGGTCTGTACAACACGACTCCACCGTATGGAAACAGTGTTTTTACTGATGACTAAGTCATAGTACGATTTACCACTGATAATGATGAAGATGATAATAATACTAATAATAAATAATAATAATAATAATAATAATAATAATAATAATAATAATAATAATAATAATAATAATAATAATAATAATAATAATAATATTATTATTATTATTATTATTATTATTATTAATATAGCAGCTTAAAATTAGAATATTTTAATAAATGCAGAGCTTTCGGAGCAGTTTCTTTCGTGGACGGTGTCCTGCGACTTTACAAAATATGACGCTGGAAGCCGTGACTCCAGTCCTACATCTTACTACACACAAAATGGATTACGAGCAATGTGCAGGGCGCGTAAAGTCGATCCAAGACAGGCCACAGTGAAGTGAGTCAGCCGTGTGGATAGGCAGGCGAGGCCGCCGTGTGGATAGGGTAAGGTGAGGCCACCATGTACAGAGGAGCGATGTGAGGACGCCGTGTGGACAGAAGTGAGGCGAGGCCAATTTGACGAGGGAAAGGGTTGGTTAAGTAGCAAGATAGTTCATGAGGCTGAGTTTGGAACAACGCGGCATTGATTAAATAACCAAGGAATGGCGTACTGAGGGATAGTTTGGCAGCAGTTTGAACATTATGGGATGGACCAACTAATAGAGGAATTGTGTCGGGAGTGCGTTAGCTCGGCCAGAATCTGGACAAGATGGGATCCTCGACCTCTTAGTAGTATAGGTGTGCAAAAGACAGGTTGTAACCTGACACGCATTAAATCGAAAAACTCGTAGACAGTGAATGTCTTATTAGAAATGACCTTTAGCTCAAGTAAAGATCTTTAATAAGTTAAAATCTAACCGAATGTTGTTTTAAGTAAAAGCTGACCCTGTCTGCCGTGTCTGTACCTATACTACCTGAGTTAGAATGAGATGGACAATACATCAAATAATGATGTGACATTGAATCAAATATTATTCAGTAGACCCCCTAGGGTCATATATCTCCTGGGGAATGGGAGGAAAGCAGGTTCAACTGGAGGAAGGAATGCTTCATTTCCTTTGATCAAGAGCCTTCCACCAGGCATACCCTAGAAGAGTTCGTGAAATAAACGAAAGGTTGACTGATCATGAATTAAGAGTGAAAATTAGTTTTTATAATGTACATAGATCTAGACGATTATTGGTAAGAATGGATAGATGATAATTTGTTAAGATAAACAGATAATTAGTGGAATAGAGCTAATGCTGGAGGATAATAGGCTAGGATGCGAGAATAAGAAATTTAACAGAGCATGACGTGCGGTGGATGAACGTTGAAGTAAATATATGAATCATTTATCCAAAAACAGAAAGAAAATAATTGCCAAAGAAGAGCGGAGGAATATAAACACAGAATGTACACAGATGAGAGGTAAGGAATATATACACAGAATAGTTGACTAATGTAAACAAGAAAAGGGATGTGGTATGAATATAATAAGACAAGGAAGAGAGACAAAGCATCGACGAGGAGTGAAAAAGTCCACACTGAAGAGGTGAGTAATATCCACAAAGAGGCGAAGAATACCCATCGAGAAGAGGTGAGAAATATCCTCAGAGAGGTGAGTAACATCCATCAAGAAGATGTGAAGAAAATAAAGGAACATTCAAAAAGAAAAGGACGGACATAAACAGAAATGAGAAGCGAAGAGCAGACATAAACATGGGGCGAGGAGCAGACATAAAGAAAAGGAGAGTAGACTCTAGCAAGAAGTGAGAAGCAGACACAAACAAGAGGCGAAGAGCAGACACAAATAAGAGGCGAGGAACTGACACAAACAAGAGGCGAGGAGCAGACACAAACAAGAGACGAGGAGTGAGGACATCCACAAAGGGCAGTTAAATTCGGGATGGAATCTCGTCAGTTGGTAATTAATAGGAAATATAATTACGTCTGGCTTGGTGCCGTGTGTGTTTGAACGCCTTCACACGAGACGGACAAGTTGTAATTGCTTAACAGATCAACATGGGATGAAATACAGTGATTAATGACAATCGTTCATACGTAAAACTGTTCACGTGAAAGAGGAACAAGAGACACTGGAAGTTGAACCATTTGCTCCCTTATACAAAAATATACAGTTATGGGAAAGCATTACACTCGTAAAGGTCAAAAAACACTTGTGCAATTGAAGGTAATTAGGTTTGATCCAAAGAAGGAGAGGAGCATCACCAATTCCTTTTATCAAAAGTCCTTACCAGTAAAATCTATATCTACAAGAGAGATTCCGTGAGGTATTGGTTACAGGAGAGAAACTAAAAAAAAAAAAAGATTATATTTTTAGTTTTTGCCACCGAAGTGGTTAGTTTATTGTGCATATCATATCCATCATGTGGACGGTAGCACAAGATCATATGGGTACACAAAAGGCCTAGTAACTTGACCTTTTGTGTACCCATGTCACAGGTTATTATAATGTCTGTCTATATTCCTCAATAAGTGGACAATCAAGCACATAGTGTTCAAGATAATGACCATAGGGCTGGCCACATACTTTGCACTTGGATTGGCCATACTCTGTGTGTCTCACAAACTGCCAGAAGTACTTGTAACCAAGACTAAGACTGGTCACTACAACATCTGTTCACATTGCAAGTTGACCATTAACGTACTTATCTACGTTCATGTTATCATAGTGGATTATATATCTATTCAGGCTTCTAATTTCATTTCTGTAACATTCAATTTCATTATTTAATTATCTCGTAATATTATTCTTAATGCAAGATATAGATACACCAAAGTTATATTCTACATTATCCTTCAGGGTAATTTCCTTGGCTAACATATCTTCGTTATCATGAAATAGTAATGCAATGTGTGATGGGAGCCATAACAATTGTATATTAATTCTTGTTTCCCGAATTTTTTAGTATCTGTACCTGGCTTGTCCAATGAGCAGGTTAGAGTTATTATGTGAGTCAAGAGCCTTCAGTAATGACATAGAATCAGTAATGATGATAGAATCAAGCTCAGTGTCATAAGTTAGCTTTACCGCCATTAGGATGGCAAACAACTCAGTTTGCAGTTGTTAATTCTTTTGCCTAAGTCAACAAAGTTGCTATTGTTCTTAACTAAGAACGTGGCAACAAGTGCAGATGCAGCCCTACCAGTAGACTCCTACTTAGATCCATCAATGTATATAACTTGTGATAAATTATTACTACCAGTTAGGCCACAAATTTCTTCTTGAGCAGTTACTTTAACAAGTGATTTAAGGAAGGGATTACTAGTAATGAGATTCATGGGTGGGGCTTGCAGATTCGTGATACTGAAAAAAAAAGACAAGCGAGTCCATGGAAAAAAAATAGTAGCGGATCTGGAAGTCAACACTGAGGCGGAGAACTGTTTCTACCTATGTGCATGACTCAAGGATAGAAAAGCAGAAGGCTCTCGTAATATGTTGTTATTTATCAACGTTTGTTCGTTTCCTCTCCAGCTTTTAAAACATATTTCGATTCGTTTAATATTATATGACGATAATAATAATAATAATAATAATAATAATAATAATAATAATAATAATAATAATTTTTATTTTTACAAGTACATGTAGAACGTATACAGGCCTAGCTGATATCAATGATATATTAATATATAGAAAGCCCCGGGCAAATTAGTTTTTGTCCACAGGATGCGACCCCACACACCAGTCGACTAGCACATAGATACCTATTTTGCTGCTAGAACGCGGACAGCAGGTGTCTTAAGGAAACGTCCTAATATTTCCACCCGTACCGGGGATCGAACCACGGACCTCCTTGTGTGAGATGAGTGCTCTACCAACCGAGCTACGAGACACCCTATGTAAGTGAATGAACACTTCCATTAATCACCAAGTGTGATCGTGTATATCCGTTCGTCATTTTGCAGTGGCCGTCAGAGAATGCACGTTAAAAGTTATATTCTTTAGAAATGCTTTCAATTTCGAACAGTTATGCCTGGTAATGTATCTTCCCGTTTATCATTATGTAGTTTATTGTATCCCTTCGTTTATCATTTTGTGGCAACGTTTCACTTCGCATGTGAACGTGAATTAATGTGTCCATCGGCACGTCGGTAAGTTAACCAGATATTGAGCTGTTAAATAGATACGTTAGGTGTTTATTGGTCTGTGTTTGGTGAGGATGTGATTGTTTTGATATTATTATTATTATTATTATTATTATTATTATTGTTGTTGTTGATGTTGTTCTTGTTGTTCTTGTTGTTGTTAATGTTATATTCATAGGAAGTGCCAAGTCATAGTGGTCATACAGTGGCTGGAGAATAATAGATTATTAGATTTGAATCTAGGAAGAGGAGACTAACTGCAATTTCTGGGATCAAGAGCCCTTCACAAGCATTAAGGAACCTCCCTCGAAGAATGAAGAAATAAGAGAGAAGCAGAATCCCAAGAAAACCCCAGGCCAGACTCCCTTGGGGGGACAGATTCCCAAGAAAGAAATTGTTTTTTACAACAATGTGTGTAGGTTAGTCGGCTTAAGGAGCGCCCAGACTACCAACTGCGGGGAATAAATGGGTTCGCCAGGAAGAACAAAGGAAGATTTCGATTCCATATTAGTAAAAAAGAATGAAAATTCGCCAGGAACTAAGATGGAAATATTTCCCGAAGTGGGACAAGAGTTTACTATGAAGCAGAAAGTAAGACGTCGAGAAGGTTTACTAAAAAGGGTAACAGCAGTCATGTGCGGGATGGATTAACCAGAAAGAACAAGGGAAACAATGGGTTTGCCAAAAAGAACACGGAGAACATAAATTCGCCAAAGAAAAAAATTAATGATCAGGATGAGGGACAAAAAGGCTTTGAGATCGGCGTAAAGAACATTAAGGAACAAGGTCCATCAGCAAGGACAAAGAAAATCTGGGTTCACAAGAAAGGACACTTAGGACCCGGGTTCACCAGATAGGACAAGGAGGACCCGGTTCACCCTAAAGGACAAAGGAAACCTGGGTTAAGTATCAAGGACAAGGAGAACCGGGTTCGCCAGTAGCTGCCTAGGAACACACACAGGATGGGATGCTGATGAGAGCCTCGTCTGATCCTTTCCTGTAATGAGGCTGCATGACCAGGTAAGCCGGATGATCCCCGTATGTGCGTGCGTGCGTGCAGTGCCTGTGTGCGTGCGTGCGTGCAGTGCCTGTGTGCGTGCGGTGCGTGAATGCTTGCAGTCTTTATTCAAACAGCTGTGTCTGCTGGGGGTCGATTCGAAGTACGCTTCCTGTTTATATCGTTGCTTTTCGTTGTTCCTTCCAGTGACATTAAACATTTCGTCGACATTATTTTTATATACGTTTACTTCTGTCCGTTTTAGTGTTGTTGTTGTTCATCGGTGTTGAGGATTATTTTATAATTTATTGCGTGTTTTCTGGGGAGCTGCAACTGAACTTATCTGTCAGTATTCTCATTATGTTTATGATTTTACTGTCAATATTGTTGGTGGTAATGACGTTTGTGCTCGTGTTACTTTTTCTCACTGTTGTTAATTGTGTTCTTCTTGTGACAGTTTCGTTTGTTTGTTTTAACTTTTGAGGCGATGTTGTTTGCTAATGCTCTTATTACGTTGTCATTTTTTTGTGACGGTAATTTTGTGTTCTTACTTGTTTGTGGCGGTATTTTTTGTGTTCTCACTCGTTTGTGACGGTATTGTTTTCGTGTTCTTGTTCCCTTGTTTTTGCTGTGTTATTTATAATTTATTTAATTTATGTGACAATGATGTCAGAAGTTTTCCAACTTTTTTTTATGTGACGGTGCGGTTTGTGTTCCTTCCATTTTATGTGACGGTGTGATTATTTTGCGTTCATGTTACTTTTGGCGGTGTTGTTGTTGATGCTCTTGTTAGTCGTTTAAACATTATTGTTGTAGATGATTATTTTTTTTTTTTTTACATAGGATTGTAAATAAAACAGACCTGTCGATGAACACCGAAGTAAATGAGAGTATACATGAGGCAAAGAATGTGGTGAGGAATCTGGGACACAGAAGGAAGTGTATCAGTGGATACAGTGTTTAACGCATCCGATTACAGTAGCGCCGACACATTTAAGTACAGGTGAAAAAAAAAATAAAACATTCCTAGAAGAAGGTCTTAGGCAGTAGAAATGTCGTGGCTCAGAAGAAATTAGGAGATTAGTGTGACGATTAAAAAAAAAGTAACAATAAGTCAGAGGAGCAGAAGAGAGGTTGTAAGATGGTTTGGTCACATTGAAAGATTGTATCACAAGACAATAGGAATAACAGGGAGTTTAAATCATAGATTTTGGGGAGTTCCAAGAAGGGACTGGATGAAAGGTGTGAGGGAGTTGTTGACAGGTACGTGCATGATCATCCAGCATGCTCATGTAGTGATTTGGTGAGTCATATATACATCCTGATATTAATATCTTGTGTAATGCATGTGAAAAATAAGAAGGTAAACAAATTGGAAACATGAAAACACTGCATCCAGGAAAAATTTTGAAGGAATCCATTAAGGAAAGGTTCCACTTCAGAGATGACTCTCTCAATGCATGCTATCACCCACACAGAGCGAACGCTGGTAACACACTTCTTAAGGATGATATCCGTCTTTCAGGCTATTTATTTAAGTGAAGCCATGAAAGGAAGGTTACGCAGATTGCTGTAATTCAATTGTAATTTTCGGGTTGCCGGGTTTTACTTTTCCTGATGGGAGCGGACGAGGACTTACAGCTACTGTGGTTAATGGACTCCCAGAACATTGGGTACCTCGTCCATTTGCCATATTACTTGTTCAGAGAGCTTCTGCTCTGTATAGATGGCGTCTTGTGCTGGAGAACATGGTAAGAGTATGCAAAGCAGAGAAGAAAGACAAAAAAATAGGATCATCTTCAGCAAGTATTGATGGTACTCTGGTACTCCAGACATATATACAAATATATATTCAACACAGATACATAGAAAATTTGTATTGTTCAAAGAAGTGCACTCCTGATATCTCGCTTAGAACACTAATAATTTTCCCATGGTTATATTGCACATTAAGACATCGTGTGTGTATCACTGCGACTAGCCAAGGATTCGAACCCATTTTGTTTTTGACCCGCCTCATGGTGAGCGAAAACCACATGACGCTCTAACCAACAGGACCATCAAATCCTACAAAAACCACGCAGCCAGCAGAGCTAGGTGTTTTACCGTGATCCGAGGAGATACGGTGGTGTGGGTTCCTCTGAGCTAGGGTGGTGAATGTTGCAACAAGGAGAAGGCTGGAGGCAGTGGAGATGTCATGTCTAAGGGCAATGTGTGGTGTGAATATAAAGCAGAGAATTCGTAGTTTGGAAATTAGGAGGAGGTGCGGGATTACCAAAACTATTATCCAGAGGGCTGAGGGGGGTTGTTGAGGTGGTTCGGACATGTAGAGAGACTGGAACAAAGTAGAATGACTTCGAGAGTGAACAAATATGTAGTGTAGGGAAGGCGGGGTAGGGGTCGGCCTAGGAAAGGTTGGAGGGAGGGGGTAAATTAGGTTTTGTGTGTGAGGGGCTTGGGCTTCCAGCAAGCATGCGTGAGCGTATTTGATAGGAGTGAATGGAGACAAATTGTTTTGAATGCATCATGTGCTATTGGAGTGTGAGCAAGTTAATATTTATGAAGGGATTCAGGTAAACCGGCAGGCCGGACTTAAGTCCTGGAGATGGGAAGTACAGTGCCGGCACTCTGAAGGAGGGGTGTTAATGTTGCAGTTTTGTAGATGTAGTGTGAGCACGCCTCTGGCAGGACAGTGATGGAGTGAATGATGATAAAAGTTTTCCTTTTTCGGGCCACCCTGCCTTGGTTGTAATTGGCCGATGTGTTATAATATATATAATATATATATATTATATATATATATATATATATATATATATATATATATATATATATATATATATATATATATAAAGCGGGTATATACAGAGATACCCGCTTGTTTCTGCGTGGTGCATTGATATAAAAATCGCTTGTGAGGTCAGAACTTATGGGAGGAGATTGAAATAGCTTGAGGCTCCCTGATATGCCTGGGCTGGGAAAGAAACATGGCTTGTGAACCAGGCTGCCCAGCTTATGTGGCATTTATGGCCAAATTCATGAAAGCGCTGTCTGGGAATCGTGTCCGTCTCAGTAGCAGTATCGAGTCCTGTTGACCGCGATCTTTCTCTGTCTCTGCCTCTGTCTGTCTGTCTGTCTGTCTGTCTGTCTGTCTGTCTGTCTGTCTGTCTGTCTGTCTGTCTGTCTCGTCTGTCTGTCTGTCTGTCTGTCTGTCTGTCTGTCTTCTGTCTGTCTCTCTGTCTGTCTGTCTGTCTGTCTGTCTGTCTGTCTGTCTGTCTCGTCTCTTCTCTCTCTCTCTCTCTTCTCTATTATATTCTATATATATATATCTATTATATATCTTTTTCTTCTATATATATTCTCTCTCACTATATATAATATATATATATATATATATATACATATATATATATATATATATATATATAAGATAATAATCATATATATATATATATATCAGGAACACTGCACAGGCTTACTGTCCCATGCAGAGCATTTCCCAATACAACCACTGGCTTAAACCAATGTCTTAGAGGTAGTCAGGTCAGGTCACATTCACTAAAGGGCCAGCAACTGCCTAATATCCAAGCTATCAGGTCAAACTCACACACCACACCACTCATGTATTTATCTAACCTAGGATCATCTTAGCTTCTATGACGGTACTCGGGAGTTTGTTCCACTCATCCACAACTGTAATATATCCTTCCTGAATCTAAATTTTTCCAACTTAAATCCATTGCTGCGTGTCCTGTCTAGACTAGATATTTTTAGCACGCTATTTACATCCCCTTTATTAATTCCTGTTTTCCCTAATTCTACGCCTTTCTAGAGAGTGCAAATTCAAGGCCCTCAGTCTATCCTCGTAGGGAAGATTTCTGAGACATGGGATCAACTTTGTCATCCTCCTTTGTACGTTTTCCAGAGCATTTATATCCATTCTGTAATATGGTGACCAGAACTGTGCAGCATAATCTAGATGAGGTCTAACCAAAGATGGAGATGAATGGTTCAGAGAACCGACAAGTTATAAATTAGACACATATGCAACACTTGAGTAGCTTTATTGAGGAAACGTTTCGCCACACAGTGGCTTCATCAGTCCAATACAAAGCAGAAAGGTGTAAGGAGAGGAGGAGTTTGAGGTAATCAGTCCCTCGGCCTGGAGTCGATATGTTCAGTCCATCAATCTTGTAGAAAGTACAGCACATGTCCGTAGAAGTGGCTTATATACTGTAGTCAGGTGAGGCGAAGCAGGAGGAGGCGGGGTCATAGTGGTACCATCCACTAGTCGAAGTAGGTCTTCGTCTGAACCATTCATCTACACCCTGTCTGACACAGCAACATCTTGGGATCTTGATACAAACGAATTCTTCAACACTTGTCCAACCTTTGGACGAAGACCTACTTCGACTAGTGGATGGTACCACTATGACAAAGCCTCCTGCTGCTTCAACTCACCTGACTACAGTATATAAGCCACCTCTACGGCCCTGTGCTGTATTCCTACAAGATTGATGGACTGAACACATCGACTCCAGGCGAGGGACTGATTACCTCAAACTCCTCCTCTATTTACACCTTTCTGCTTTGTATTGGACTGATGAAGCCACTGTGTGGCGAAACGTTACCTCAATAAAGATACCCAAGTGTTGCATATGTGTCTAATTTCTAACCAATGATATATAGAGTTGAAGAACAACCTGATGACTTCTATTATTTATACTTCTTGATATGAAGCTAAGGATTCTGTTAGCTTTATTGCGAACACTTATGCACTGTTGTCTTGGTTTCAGATTACTGCTAACCAGAACTCCTAAATCCTTTTTGCAATCAGTAATATTAAGATCTATATTATTTAGTTTATATGTGACATGGTTATTTTCTTGTCCAACACTTATAACTTTGCATTTGTCTATATTAAACTGCGTCTGCCACTTCTCCAACCACTGCATCAGTCTATTCAAATCATCCTGGAGTGCTCTAATGTCCTCATTAGAATGAACTGGCGGCCTATTTTGGTGTCATCAGCAAATTTGCTTAAATCACTATTTATTCCTTCATCTATGTCGTTTATGTAAATTGTGAACAACAAGGGGCCCAACACTTACCCCTGTGTAACACCGCTAGTGACGTGCCCTCATTCAGATTTCTCCTGATTTATGCAAACTCTCTGCTGCCTATTTGTCAACCATGCCTCTACCCATGATTTTTTTTCCTAATATTCCGTGTTCCTTAAGTTTCCTCAATAGCCTCTGATGTGGAACTCTATCGAAAGCCTTACTGAAGTCCATATACACAATATCATATTCAATACCATGATCTACCTCCTAAAATACCTTAGTGAAAAAAGTTAGTAAATTCGTAAGACAGGAACGTCCCTTTTTAAAACCGTGCTGAGATTCATTAATCAATTTATGCCTTTCAAGATAGCTACCAATTGCCTCGGCAATTATTGATTCCATAAATTTTCCCACTATGGAGGTAAGGCTTATTGGTCTATAGTTCGAAGCTAAGGACCTGTCACCTGCCTTGTAAATAGGTATTACATTTGCCATTTTCCACTTTTCTGTCACTATGCCAGTTCGTAGTGATATATTGAAAAGATTAGCCAAAGGTATGCTAAATTTCCCTTTACATTCCTTTAAAGCCCTTACAAACAGTTCATCAGGGCCTGGGGATTTGTTTGGTTTTAATTTCGTTATTTGTCTGAGGACCATGTCACTAGTTACCGCAATCGTGCATAGTTTATTAACGTCCTGTTCTACATAATTTATTATTTCGGGAATTTCGCTAATATCTTCCTGAATATAAACTGAGAAGAAGTAGGTGTTGAAAAGATCACACATATCCTTATCACTGTCAGTGATCTGACCTGAGTTACTCTTAAGTGGGCCTATCTTGTCCCTAACCTTACTTCTGTATACCTGAAAGAACCCTTTTGGGTTACTCTTCGAATTCCTTGCGACTTTAGCCTCATAATCCCTTTTTGCTTTTCTTATTCTTTTTTATATTTCTCTCTTTAATTGAATATATTGATTTCTTAACTGCCCTTCCTCTCTTTTGATCGCCTATATGTGCGTCTCTTTTGACCAATGATATGTTTTAATCTATTGTTTATCCATTTGGAATCATTTGTGATAGATCTTATTTCCCTACTCGGAACAAATGTTGCCTGGGCAGCTAACACTATGCTCTGAAACACGTCATATTGGCAATCAACACCACCTACCTGACCCGTAGTCAGGTCATTCCAATTTAGCCCACCCAGGTAATTTCTCAGTCCCATGAAGTCGTCCAAGCGGAAGTCTGGAGGAAGACTTGATTGCAGTTATCTGGGTAATTCCATGATATATGCAAAACAATTGTATACATTCGATTTTAACAATGCAAGACAAACCACGGGTGGGTGTAAATCTTTAGCTCAAATACTTTAACACTTCTCAGTGCGTCATCAGGAGCTATGCAATGTTGCAAAGGCAGCAACAGGAGAAATAGGGTAAGTTTTCAGTATGGAGCGTTGTGGCACCAGCCTCAGAGTCAGAGGCTGGTGCCACAGCGTAACTGCTACCTTTTCTCCTGTTCCCTTTCCCTTGCAACATTGCATAGCTGTGCCACAGATGTGACGTACTTGAGCTAAAGATTTTCACCCCCGTGGCTTGTCTTGCAAATTGCATATATATAATATATATATATATATATATATATATAATATATA